>JANAVB010005599.1:34897814-34912814 GCA_029216955.1 Iris pallida
TTTTCAAATATGTCCTTACATATATTTACTAATAACAATTATCTATACTATTATATGGTGAGAAAAGTTAAGCTTTATCCTGAAACTTTTCTTGCAAAATATGTTCTTGCATATATTTACTAATTAAAATCACTCATTGAAATTAATAGGGACATATAGGTAATTACGAAAGTTGTCCTTTGGTCTTTCTAAATAGTCTTACATGTAGGTATAAAATAATATTAAAATAATATGATAATACTAATAAGATAATAACATTTGGATTAATTAAGATGGTTGTTTTTTTAGTCTCCTAAGTAATTTTAATAAAAAGTAAAATAATGACTGCAGCTATTTTTTATTATTTCCAATAATAATATATGAAATACGATCCAGAGTATATTCTTTGGATGGACCATCAGGTTGCATATATTACTTAGCTAACATCAATATTGGTTACAGATGTGTAAAAGTCTTTCAGGGGCGGATACGCATATGTCCGAAATTTGGATTTTTCTTATATATATTTTTGTTAATTTTCAAACTATTGTGTACTTAGTCCTCTCTGAATTAAGATTTTCATGTCTATCTTCTTCTTCTTTTTCATTTTGTCCCCATGAATAAACAAATTTCTGCTACTTGGACTTTTCTTGGTGATTATGATTGTCATCAGCAGTCCCTTGCAACTGAATATTTAATGAAATAATTAATATTTTAGATGAATATTTTTAAATTATTTATTGCTAAATTTATAATGAAAAAATTTGAGTGGCACTCCACTTGGATGGTCTATTTGTGCGGTGCACCCCACAATGTTTGCTATATGTATAAGTAGTCCCACATCTGACGGAAAACGTCACTTTTGACGGTCAACAGGGTTTAACCGATAATTTATGACGAAAATACCCTCGTCTTCTCCCAAACCCAAACCCGTCCCGCCGTTGTCGCGCCCTCACCTCCGTCCCGCCGCTGTCGTGCCTCCGCCCCACCGCTGTCGCGTTCGTCACCACCACCACCACCACCACCACTACCACCAACTTCACTATCACCATCATCACCACCACCACCACCATCATCACCACTAGTTCCTAGGAAAGGAAAAAAAAAACAAAAAAAAATCCATTCCTGTTGCTGGTTCTTTTGGGTTCTGCACTTATTGGCATGGGAGCCTGTCTTCTCCTCCCGATGATGCACCTATGGTGCTTGTTCTTATTCCTCACAGGCTCCTGAGCATGCAGCCAGAGTGACCTCGCTTCTCTGCAGGGCTTCCTTAGAGGCCTCGTCCCGCCTTCCATCCTGACCTGGAGCTTCAACTCCTCCGACTGCTGCGGTTGGAGCGGAGTCTCCAGCGACGGCACCGCCGCCAGAGTGGTCGGGCTGGACCTCTTCAACAGGAGCCTCAAGGGAGCCATCTCCGACTCCCTGGCCGGACTCGACTAGCTCAGGTCCCTCAACCTGTCGTCCAATTCCCTGGCCGGACCCGTCCCGCCCCACCTGTTCCGCCTCCGCCTGCTGGAGCGGCTCGACCTCAGCGCGAACGGGGGCCTCTCCGGTCCCGTCCCGTCCGACCCCGACCTCCCCTCCCTCTGCGTCTTCAACGTGTCCGGCAATGCGCTCAACGGAACCCTCCCGGTGTTGTCCGGGTCGCGCGGCATGGCCCTGTTCGGCGGCAATTCGGAGAAGAAGACAAAGAGGATAGGAACATTTTCGTCTTTTTTTAATGGTCAAACATCGTTGACTGTCAAAAATGACGTTTTCTGTCAGATGTGGGACTACTTATACATATAGCAAACAATGTGGGGTATACTGCATGAATAGACCAACCAAGTGGGATGCCACTCAAAAAATTTCATTTATAATTTAACCATCACTAAAAATGTTAAGTTATATAGGGAAAAAAATTATGTTAGTTTATTATATTATATTGCGCAAAAAGATATTACCACACAGTGAAATTCAATTTATTTATTTATTTTGGCTGTTCTGCAAACCCACGGGTCCTCCCACCCACCTAGTTGTCCACATATATGTAAAAAAATTGTTTTTTATGGTAATGTTAGTCAAAATCATTGGTTAAAAATATTCATGATTATCTAATGGATAAATTACATACAAATAAATAGGCATCGACTTGAAATAACAATCCAATATGGATATTAACAACCATGCATGAAACTGGAATATCAGACTTTAGTCACTATCTTGCGAGAGAAGTTAAAATTGGTCTCGAACTCTCTCCTTCTAAATTTTTATTATCATTTTGCAAACTTCTTTTTATGGTCTAGTTTGATGCGCCTCCCTCACTCGATTGATCAATGCGCTACGATGGACTTTTCATGTCTCAACATCGTTAATATGATCCGCTTCTCCACCTTCTCGACGTCATTGATGTGATTCTCATTAAGTTATATTCATGTCGCGACATCATCGACGTTCTAAATTCAAAATCTAAATAATTTAAATGTTAGTGTAATCAAATTAGTTACATATTTTCAATTTCATCTTATATGTAATTTAAAAACCAAGCAAATTTAAAATTTTAACATGTTACTATTATCTTAATATATTTAGAAAGAAGTATAGAAAAATAAATATGTATTTGTGCCTTGTTAGTTTAGGTTTTATGGAGAAAAAAACTTTAATTTTCAAAATCATTGAAATCTTGGCTTAATTTTTAGCAAACCCAAATCAAATTCCAAATTTGTTTATTCTTATTTAATTTTAATCTCAATGTGTATTCTAGCCTGACAAGTACTTGTTATTCTCTTTTACTCTGATGATTATTTTATTTACAAATCTTATTAATATTCTTAAAAATTCAAGTGTCCTTATGTCATTATTACTCCTCCCTCACACCAACCAAGAATATATGTTCACTCAAGATTAGTTTTAGCTAATGTTTCCATAACTAATAAAAAAATAATCAATTAGTACAAAAACAACAAAACTATTAGTCAAAAGAAGAAAACTAATGGGATATTTTTAGTTTTAGGGTCTCACAATATATTGATATTAGGATTTCGGTTTCGAAATTGATCGACGTTAGAGTTTTGATTTCGAAATTACTGTTCATTTAGACTAATAAATAATAATTTGGAGATCAATTTCAAGATCCAAATTTTAATATTTATATATATGTAAGATCCTTAAACTAAATAATCCAAAACTTAAAGCATGTTCGAGAGTAGATAAACAAAACTAGAAATGGACACTTCTTATTTGTTAAGATGGTGATGGCTTGAAAGGTAGGTTTATCTTGGCCCTTACTCGTGACTAGAGACAAATTATGGTCTAAGTTTTGGAACTAATCATTAGTGCATATCTTGGCTTATAAAAATCTTGAATCGACATTATATGAGTCATCATTGATTAATTTGTTGGAGGGCATATTCCATATGAAGTTATTAAATTAATTGTTGAATCGTGTAAGTGTAGACATGATCTAGATTCTAGAATTGATTAAATCTACCAAATCAATCTTAAAAATCCTACACAATATTCATATAAATATTAAAATATACTAAAATTGGTGATAGGCTGGACATTCCTTACTTTCATAATTGCGATCAAAAAATGCTATTTGACTCTCAAAAAATTTAGGTTGTGTCATCTCCCATTATGTGGCAGATGACATGGCTGATGACATGACAGTTGACATTGCAAAATTAAACGTTAGAATTAATATTAATATTAAAAATAAATTTAATATCAAATTAACACGAACATTAATATTAACTTTAACATTAATATTAATATTAACATTAAATTAAAATTAGCATTAACATTGACATTAAAATTAATATTTAAATTTAAATTAATATCAAATTAACATGAATATTAATAATAATATTAACATTAATTAACATTAATATTAATTTTTAACATTAAAATTAAAATTATTATTAACATTAAACTAAAATTAGCATTAGCATTAACAATAAATTTTTTAGGATAATTAATTTTTTGGATTAAAATATGACATGGTAACTATCATGTCAGTTGTCATATCAGATGTCCACATAATGAGAGATGACATCACTATAATTTTTGGAAGCCAAATAGCATAATTGATTACGATCACCTACGAAATTCATCTATGTCAAAAAAATCTAAACCAATGCAACTATAAAAGTATAATATTTAACTTTTCATTTCTAAAAGTAATTTTTTAGATAATTGTTGTGTAGAAGACTGGATCAAATTTATGATACATGAGCATAGTCGTCGTCTTCTTCTTTTTTAACTCTCACTGTAATTGTAAGCAATAATCTGTAAGACCGGCCGGCAAGACTTCAGACGTGGACAACTCTTTTTTTTTTTTCTTTTGTTTAGAACAACCTTCTATATCCAATGCGACTGCAAGAGATCGGGGTCGCAGATGACCCTCCCGGACTAGCCCATAACAAGGATTAATGGACAGCCAAAATAAGCTTCGGTTCGGACAATCAAATATAACCGGTACTGATAATCTATTTTCTGTGGAATCGAACCCACCTAGTCAGAATGTCTTATGTTTTCATGTGGTTAGTCATTAGAGCACAGTGCTTTAATAAAGTATTATGAAAATAGCGTAATTATCAATTTAGTCAGAATGCCGACTAAATTGTCTTGTGCAGTGTATTGCCTCCGAGTCTCCAAGCGACCACTCGGTGGTCCATTAGAATCGGTGAGGTGGATGATAACGATGCATTGAGTTCTTTACATATAGGTTCCTCTTAATTTTTTATTTTTGCTGCAGGGAATTGGTATGGCTTTCCATGTGAGTGAGAGGAGTAGAGTACTATTCATGTGTAGCGCTGCACTTCAGGACAAGATGATGAATCATCCTTTCCGACAACTCACATGTTTAGTCCTTCTTCTATGTTTGAAAAATCAGGAAAATTATGTCCTTTATAGACATAATACATCAGCTTTTCCGATAAAGGTGACTGACATGTTATTAGTGATCGGCAGATTCCAGAAGTTGTTGCTCTTCACGTATTTGGCTTTCGTCCATCTTGCCCATTATAGGGAATTACTCGATAAATCTCCATGTCAATCTCATCGCTGTAACGTCCCGTAGAGTGCTCAAAGAATAAAGCCCCACTCCTCCTCCTTCTTTTAGCCTGCATAAGAGTTCCCATCCGATTGCGTGCATTCCTTCCCTCCAGACGAAATTCGTACAGATCCTTTCGATATTTTTGATGATAATCCTTGGCAACATAATTGATTGGAGCCAAAATATCGCATTTGCATTAATAACTGAGCGTACCATTTCCAGTCGGCCTTCGAAGGATAAGTTTTGTGCGTGCCATCCCTCTGTGCGTCGTTGTGCGTACTCGGCCAAACTCTGACAATCTACGTTCCTGAAATAGTTAATATATAAAGGGATGCCCAAATACTTCGCTAGAAGTCCCCCCCGTTCCACTCCTACGATCTACACTTTCTCGTCCTTGTTGGGACAATGCATGTTAAAATATACTTTACTCTTGTCTCGATTCAGTTGCAAGCCAGTGTGAGTATCTACAATAGCCATAATAGAATCCAACGCCATCAATCCCTCCATCGTTGGTTTCATGAACACCAACAGGTCATCCGCGTAAATTAGATAGTGAACATGCGGTCTAATATTCTTCTGCAGGGGAGTGACTTGCCTGTTGAATACTGCCTCCTCCATAAGCCACGAGAAATACTCCATCACTACTGTAAACAAGTATGGTGACAGCGGATCGCCCTGACGAAGACCTCTATTGTTCCCCAGGAATTCATGAGGAATTCCTTTTATAAGCATAGAAAAAGTAGGCGTGCTGATACGCTCACGAATATATGGAAATGGTAATTGTGGCGAACGCTCTCACTGGAATCGATCTCCTGACCACTCGGACAACATGCCTCACCAATACCACTAGACTAGGGAGTCATTAGCATATATATATATATATATTTTTTTTTTCATTAGCATATATATATATATATATATATATATATATATATATATATATATATATATATATATATATAGGGAGCGGATCAAAAGCCCCCCTAAAAACTCCCCTCACTCTCAGCCGTCCATTTAATATTAATATTAATGTTAATGTTAATATTAATGTTAATATTAATATTAATATTTATTTTATTTTTATATTAATGTTAATATTAATGTTAATGTTAATATTAATTTTAATGTTAAGTTTAATGTTAATTTTAGTATTTAACATTAATATTAACATTAACATTAATATTAACATTAAATGGACGGCTGAGAGTGAGGGAGTTTTTAGGGGGTTTTCTTAGGAGGGCTTTTGATCCGTTTCATATATATATATATATATATATATATATATATATATATATATATATATATATATATATATATATATATATATATATACGAGCTTCAGTAAAGACGAGTTCGCCACAATTATCCATTGCTTCAAAAAAAAAAATATATATATATATACGAGTAATCTAGAACAACCTATGTTATATATGTTGGATTGGAATTACATGGTTGAGATTAAATAACTTAAAAGGTTGTGGGGTCTACACCTTTTAATCTCAACCACTAAATTTTAATTCAATTTATAAAACATGGGGTGGTTCTATAATACAAAACCAACCGGTTGTTTTTGGAACATTTCTTTATATATATATATATATATATATATATATATATATATATATATATATATATATATATATATATAGAGAGAGAGAGAGAGAGAGAGAGAGGATGAATTGGGATTTCAGGTTAACTTGTGGCACAAAAAATGTAACAGGAGGTGGTGGTTTGAACATTTTCCATACTTAATATTTTTAAGCAAAAGATTGCCATATTTTTTGTTTAAAAAATAGTAAAATTTAACAAGAGGTTGTGGGTTTGAAATCTTCCGTTAATCATAAGCTAACCAGAAATTCTCATTCATTTATTGTTACAAGTAATAATATATTTCTATATAAAATAAAAAGTGGGAAATTAGTATGTTTAATTTATTTTCTTTTACGAAGACAACGTCCTTCAAATGGACATTTTTTATCAAGTTGCAGAAACGTCCTTCCGAATAACGTTTTTATGCACTTATCATAATTCCAATAACTTTGTTCTATGAGAATAATTTTGATAAACTTCTATGCTCTCCCGAAATTTTCTGTTTTTATTTATTTATTTTTGATCCATCTGGTGATTTGACAATCTCAATCTCACTTTTTTTTTTCCAGAAATTTTCACACAGCACTGAAGTTATAAAAAACTATGAGGAGAACAAATTTTAAAAATTATAGAGAAACAAACTAGAGATATACATCCTCTATTTTCAATTCTCAAAACTTTATAATAAAAATAATATTTTAAAAATGAGTCTTGATAAAAAAAAATAAATAGAAACAACATAAAAGCCTTCTTACTCAGGGCGTTTTTGTTTTCTGTGCAAGAAATGTCATTGTTATGTGGTTTAGGGGAAGGATTGGAAGTTTAGTTGGGTGTTTTGCAGGGATTCAAGTGAAAGGTGCACTTAGAGCATCTCCAACCCTAATGTGACTTTGGAAAAAAGTTGTTGTCACATAGGAATGACAAAATTTTATTCAAAAGTTCTTCTCCAATGCAATTGTCAAGTCAATTGTGAAGTTTATGTGGCAAAAATTAAAGAAGACATTGTGAAGTTGATTGTCTTGTTCTAGACAATGCACTTGACAATGTCTTCTCTTCCATGTCATCAATTATGAATAAAAAATATTAGAAAAAAGAAAGAAGATGAGTAGTTGTCTTAAAAGTTGCCTTCCAAGTTGGAAAAGATACTTTTATTGTCTTCTCAATACTTTTGCATTGGAGAGAGTTTTTCTATCTCATTGTCTTTTGAGATATAATTTTGCCACATAAATAAGACATTGTCTTGTAGCTCATGCCACATAGGAGCCACCTAAGACTCACAACGCTTAACAAGACAATAGGGTTGGAGATGCTCTTAGGCATGGCGTTTCAGTTCGTTATTTAGAATTTTTTCAACTAATGTTCTCTCAAATGCAATATTAAAAAAATTTCCAATGTTTCATATACAATAGGTTACTTGGACTTGAGAAAGCAGCCCAGTCCAATCATCCATGGATCTTAGCCAATGCGAATTATTCATGTATGCAAATAATCATAACAGAGACAAACCAAACCAACAAGGCTAATGGGCTTTCTTTTGTATACGTCATTACGTTCATCTCTCTCTTGGGCTTGTCCATAGCTATCACTGCAATCTCCCATTTAGTGAACTTTTATATATAGCAAGGTGGAGGGCTTTTTAGCCCTTTATTAAAGCATTTTTTTACTCCTTTCATCTAAGTTTATTGAACTAAATTAGTGTTTAGTTCCTTCATCTAGACTATAGGGGTGTTAAGCGCGAGTTGGTCCAGATTTTTTTTGTTTTTTTTTTTTTTTTTGTTTTCAGAAACCATTTTGCAACACCCCATTTCTTTCGGTTGGACCGAGAATCGAACCAAAAACCTATTCATTTTGGTTTGGAAAAGAATTCGGTTCGATTTTGATTTTAAAATACTGGACTTTCTTATTTGGTTTCGATTTTGATCTAAAATCAAAATCGAAACTCGAATAAAACTTAGATAATTATATAAATACCCTCAATTCTATACATATTTAATGATAATTTTAAAAAAATATTTTTTATATATGATGAAAACAACAATTATATATATGTTTTTTTTCCAACTTTTATACTTTAACAACTAGTCCAAATTAAAATATAACATAAAATTAATATATTTAATATTTTAATAAATTTAACCAAATTCTAACTTTGGGTCGGTCGTTTCTCAAGCTGTACAAGATCAAAGCATAATAGTCTCTTTAGCATGCATCCTTTCCCTTTATGGTCAAGCTAGCTTCATTTATTGAGGTTGAAGTTCATCTTGGAAACTTGGTGTTAATTTATTATTATTATATTATTATAACTAGGGACGGAGCCGGGATTGAAACTATGGAGGGACCGTACAAGTACTACATATATGTACATATTCTTAAAATTATCATGTTAATTAATTGAACTTCTATAGAAAAAATATACAAACTCAAACAAGAATGAGAAAAAAAAAGAATGAGCAAAAAACAAAGTCGTTAGTTTGGAGGCATGTCGTCTTTGGGTAGAGCTCGAATTCCAGTGAAGAGAGCCGGAAATAAATTACCATTTCAAAAAAAAAAGCGCAAAAAATAAAATCAATATTTTCAAATTGTTACAAAATATGAAGCAAAAAATTATACGTAAATATTTTTATAATATGTAAAATATTAATTATGTATGAAAGGTGAGATTCGAACTTGTAATAAATTGAAAGCCCAAAGCACGCTCATTTGAGCTAGTTTATTCTTTGTACATTAGATGGTCAAACTAATATATATTTTAAAATAGTAACAAAAAGTTCTTTATAGTAATCAATATTTTTTGAATTTTTTTTTGGAGAGGCCGTCCCCCCATATAGACCGGTCCTTGATTATAACACACACGCATCAACATGTCCTTGTTCGATTGAAAACTCAAACCATGTCAATTTCATGTGGTATACATACTCTTTTCATATGAGCTACAAACGTTGGAGTTATCTCAATCTCATAAAAGCTCAGAAACCACACTGCCAAATATGTGCCAAACCATTAGCCATGCACCTGGTAAAATTTGTTCTCTCTAGTGCAATTACTCACATAATTCCCTAATTAAATAAAAAGCTTCCACTATAGTAGTACTCCCCACACTTTTCTCCTGAACCCTGTACATACTTATCCAAGGGAAGAAAATGATCATGAGCATTAATTCCCACTCCTTTCATAGTGCACAAAAGCATGACTTTTGTAACACTAATTTTCACACATATAGTTATGTCATTATTCATAAACACTTGTCACACTAATCTTTCCTTACTTTCAAGATTTCTTTTCTAATAGTCAAAGAACTAGCTAGGTCCATATATAATATATATATAATACATATATGCACCACTAGCTTGTCCACACAGGCAAAAGAGAGATCTCCCCTGTAAAGTGGAATGGATATGGTTCTTCTCTATGGGACCTCAGAATTAGCTCCACTTTACTATTGGATAGGCAGGGCTTAAACCTTAGTTTTTTTAAGCATTTTTAGTGGGATGATTGGATGGTTCTAATTAATCCTACATTACAAAGGGATCAACTGAGGCCACTAAACACATAACAAGCTAGCTAGAGCTTAATTATAAGAGAGAATCATTCCAAATCCAAACATATATAAATCCTACTCTTAAAAGTGTGTGTATATATATTGACTGCAAATGACCTCTAGCCTAGTGGTGTAGAGATGCATGCGGCCCAAGAGGCCAGGAGTTCGAGTCCCAGTGGAGACGAGTTCACCACAATTACCCATTGCTTCAATATATAATATATAATATTCACAGTCAATATATATATATATATATATATATATATATTGACTGTGAATATTAATTATATAATATATATATATATATATTATATTATATATATATATATATTATATAGATATATATATATTGACTGTGAATATTAATATAATATATATTTTTTTAACCCTGACACTTACCAGACCAGAGTTGAAGATATCTTAGTCCATTTTTGTTCACCAACAAAACTATGGTGTTTGTTCACCCTCCAATAAAGGATTGACACGTGTCAAATTCTTTAGTCAAAATCAATATCAATGTTTACAAAATCACTTCCAAAATGGTTTATATTGAATGGATTTGACACGTGTCAATTCTTTATTGGAGGGTGAACAAATATCATAGTTTTGATGGATGAACAAAAATGGATTCCTTATAGGAGGGTTAATAAGAAACCCCACATCATGTCCCACACACATAGGATTGAGGAGGGCCCATCGGGTTCGAATTCGGGTTCGGATCGGGGTTATGTAAGGTCCGAAATCTGGACTGTAAGCTTTTCAGAGTCGGATTGCCGGGGATGGGTTATGGATTCCAATTTCCAAGGGTATTAGGGTTTTACTTTGAAACCATATGTTATGCTCTATATCACCTTGAGGTAAAGGAATTCCTTGAGGCAAATCACTTCATCGTGCATCATCAGAGCATAGGAACCGTTGGATGACTCCTTGAGGTAAATCACTTCATCGTGCATCGTCAAAGCAAGAGCAAGATGAATTCCTTGAGGCAAGATGTAAATAAAAGTCAAATTTCCTGGTTTTGACAATGTAAATGTAATTCAAAAATAATTTTATTATAAAAGACAGAGCAGACCAGACGTTATAAAAGACAGAAGTTCATTGTCCAAAAATGATTTTATTAGAAAAGACAGAGCAGACCAAAGAAAAAGGTTTCTGTCAACTGTCCTCCGTCGATATAAACAGAGAATAGCCATTCTTCGTTTAATTTGAAACGAAGAATGATCATTCTCCGAGTTAATTAAAACGGAGAATGGCCATTCTTATGGTTGGTAATGACATTTTCCGTGTAATTTAACACGGAGAATGTCATTCTCCGTTTCAAATTAAACGGAGAATAGCATTACTCAATCGTTTTAATACTGGGAATAGTATTCTCCGTCTAATTCCACACGGAGAATAGCATTCGCCGTTTCAAATGACACGGAGAATAGAATTCTCCGTCTTATTCAACTTTTTCTTGGTTGAAGGATTTTATGTAGTAGTTCAGACTTTAATATGTAAATAAAAGTCAAACTTTTCGTGGTTTTGACAATGTAATGTAATTCAAAAATGATTTTATTATAAAAGTAGAGCTTATAAAGACAGAAGTTCCTTGTCCAATTACATAATTACATTGTTGTTTTACAATGTCATTGCTTGGTTCGTGTTACATATTTGCTTGAAAGCAACTTCTTAGCCCATACCAACCTCATCATTGTAATCTCCTGGTGATGTCATCGTCATTTTCTTCCGATATTTCGAAGGGAGTAGTCATCAACCTCTGCATATAATACGTCGTGTACAAGAGACAATTGGGTGCCTGTTGTTGTGGACAATTTGGAGAACAATTCAGCACTTTACTCTCATACTCCATCTTCGCCGGGCATCTCTCCCTCATCATATCAACTTTTCTCCTGACGATAGCCTCTAAGGTCTTCTTCATTAATTCTGCATCCACCTTGCACTTTTCGTACGTGGTTTGCCTCAAGGAGTTGTAGTGTGTCCAGTCGTAGGAGATAAAGTTGAATGTGAGCAGAGTATAGTGTCTGATGGGTAAATTAAAGAGTGGGATGAATAGCAACTCTATGTCGTCCTCCAAACCCATGATGAAGTCTACTACATCTGTTTGGAAGTCTTCAAGGGCGCCGAATTTTGCGTGGTTCAGTGGCACGTTCAACGATGTTCTGCCCAAAAATAAAACACAATATTATGAGTAATTTTTTCTGTCATTTTTATCGGTGTACACATGAATATGGATTTTTCTGTTTGGATTCTTACCAATGTGTGGGCATCAAGAATGCAGCCACTTATGTTTCAATGTTTGGGGCACCGGCTTTTGCTTCTGGATCAATGGCACGTCCTTTTAACTAGACGGGGCACACCTTCTTTTAATGTCTTGAATTTCTCTCAGCGTCCTTATTATTAGGTTAAGTATGCCAGCCTCTATGTCTTCATAGTTGAGTATATCTTGCAGGTCTATTGCCGACAGCTGGACTGTAACTTCATTTTTACCCTCTTTCGACAAAAATAAGTATACAATACCACTGTCACGTCCCGATTCCGTAGAATCGATAATCGTCCCCGGACGTGATACCGTGCGAACCTAAGTTGCAATCGCACAAGGCGTAGTCATAAGGTCATCCGAAACACAACATCAAGTTAGAGTACGCAGAGAAATTGATTGACACATTTGAAATAGAAGTAGACTTTTCATTGATATTAACATTTCATTTACATTGACTCCATTACAATCATTGCCGCGCGGGCTACAACATGACTCGACTTACAAAGCGAACGCTGATGAGATAGTCGTTCCATACATTACATCCCTTTTTACAAGCAATACATAACACTTTCCACCTGCTATCGCGGGGAGTCGAGTCGTCATCTTCTTTTGGACTGAGTGCGGGATCTTCTTCAAAAGGAATCCAGAAATACAAGCCTTCACACGCGGACGAGGCTTCAAAAGGGTTCACGTCGCCTTGAGTTTTAGGTGGCACGCCCTTCGTGGTTCGGGGTACCTGCGTGGAGAGCGAGGATCAGTACATTACACTTTGTACTGGTGTGTGGCAAATTTAGTTCCAAGCTCTCATTTGGTTGAAGAGTTTATATGACTTAGCTCATGAATGTTTCTAACCATCCTAATAAATTTCAAACGAGCAACGACAAGCATAATATAAATTTCGTTGGAACTTACCCACGGCGGGCCGTACCGCGCCTTATGAAACTTACCATGTTCTTTTCTGTCAATTGTTATCATTTACATACCAAGTACAATATTACGTGTGATTGGCCACTGGCATGACAAGCCATCCTGGACTATAGCTTTGTTAGCGGCCCTTGCAGCGTAAGTACGAGCCCCGCTGCAAGTCCCCGCTTAACCCGTGCTATCACAGCACAGCTATACCGTGTTTCCTCCTAGGCCGAGTCGGTCCCGGGGACCCGGGTTGTCGCTCGAGGAAACTCTCCCTTGTCGAAAAGTGTCCAATGACCGAGTTAAGACATTATTTAGTTGTTAAGGTATTGCCTACGTTCACTTTGAAACTTGACCATTTTACCGTGCTCGTGCCTCTGTATTCATTCTTTCATCCGCAATAACACTGTCAATTTACCTAAAAAGGGGGTCGAAAAGAGAAGGGTCAGCCACTCACCTTGAGTTTACTTCGGCGAGAGAACTTGTTGGCTGCACTAGATGTCGCCTACGCGATTACCTGAAATCGCACAAGCAACCGATTAAAACACTGCATTATTTAAGAAGTTCGATAGGAAATGCGAGTTCGAAATGCAAGCCATAAAAACCATCGAAAATATTCGCGAAAACGCATTCAGAAAACAAAGCCAAAACCAACGCAAGCGGCGTGAAAAGCAGAGCAACGGGAGGTCTCTCCCGACTCAGCGCAGCAGAGTCAATCCTTGAGGCGCAATCCGCTGAATATGGGACTTGGTTCCGAAGAGACATTCCATAACGAGGAATGGATCTTAATTCAACCGTTTCCGTTCGATCGATTCGATTGATCCCGACCTATCGGTCCCGACCGAATCGATAGCGACAGTGTTCCTTTCTCGCGCACCCCGTGGACGAAGTACGGGGCACGATGTAGGGATGGGGCACTACACCATAAAACTAAGAAAAAGTTTCGTCCTCGAAACTTAAAATAGAACCTACCTCTACGAGAACAATGAAGGGAACTTTTTCTTCATTTCTGATCATGCTCCCACGTCGACTCTTCGACCGAATGGTTTCTCCAGAGGATGCGGACGAGAGGAATAGCACGGTTACGGAGAAGTTTATCCTTGCGCTCCAAGATTTGCACCGGCTCTTCGACATATGACAAGTCCACCTTCAGGTCCAGCTTACCCAAATCCACCACATGCTCGGATCATGCACGTACTTCCGCAATTGTGATACGTGGAAGACGTCATGTACCTCTGACAACGCGGGCGGCAAGGCAATTTGGTAAGCTACTGGGGCGACTCGTTTAATATTTCGAACGGGCCAACAAATCTTGGGCTCAATTTCCCCTTCGCACCGAACCTGGAAACTCCCCACATGGGCATGACTTTCAAGAATACATGGTCGCCTTCCGAGAACTTGAGGGGGCGTCGGTGCGTGTCGGCATAGCTCTTCTGCCGGCTTTGTGCTATCTTTAATCTCTCCCGTATCAACTTGACCTTCTGCACCGTCTGCTCTACCAGCTCCGGACCAAGTATCTGCCGTTCCCCGACTTCATCCCAACAAATGGGCGATCTGCACTTCCGGCCGTACAAAGCTTCATACGGCGCCATTTGGATGCTGGACTGATAGCTGTTGTAGTATGCAAACTCGGCCAGCGGTAGATGGACGTCCCAACTTGACTTTAAGTCGATCGCACAGAGC
>JANAVB010005599.1:34917814-35058016 GCA_029216955.1 Iris pallida
CATCTTCGCATACAACTGATTCTCTCGAAGGGTTTGGAGTATCGTCCGCAGATGCTCTGCATGTTGCGCTCGATCCTTCGAGTAGATGAAGATGTCGTCGATGAAGACTACTACGAACTTGTCAACAAATGGACAGAACAACCGATTTATTAGATCCATGAAGACGGCAGGGACGTTTGTCAGACCGAACGGCATTACCAAGAACTCGTAGTGGCCGTAACGAGTGCGGAAGGCAGACTTCGGCACGTCATCTGGCTTGACTTTGAGTTGGTGGTAACCGATCGTAGATCAATCTTCGAAAACACCGTTGCACCTTGGAGCTGGTCGAACAAGTCGTCGATACGGGGCAAGGATATTTGTTCCGGACGGTGGCTTTATTCAATTCCTGATAGTCGATGCAGAGCCGCATCGATCCATCCTTCTTCTTCATAAATAGCACGGGCGCACCCCACGGCGAGACACTCGGACGGATAAACCCTCTGTCGAGTAATTCTTAAAGTTGTGCCTTTAGTTCCTTCAGTTCTGCAGTGGCCATTCTGTACGGAGCCTTCGAGATCGACCGGGTGTCGGGGAATGTGTCGATGGTGAACTCTATCTCTCGATCGGGTGGCATACCGGGTAGCTCGTCCGGGAATACATCGGAGAATTCTGCCACAACGTCGGTCTGACCAGCGTTTACACCATCCTGTCGCATGTCTCGAACGGAAGCTAGATAGCCTTCGCACCCGAAATACAGCATCCGTCGAGCAGATATTGCGGAGATCACCATACAGGTCGGCGACGCCTCATCACACGAGTAGCAGAATTCAGGCACTCCAGGTATGCGGAATGTGACCTTCTTTTCAGCACAGTCTATGGTTGTGTTGCACGAACCGAGCCAATCCATGTCCAGTATGATGTCGAAGTCCTTCATATCTAGAACTATCGCATCAAGACCGATCTTTTGACCCCCAATACATATGGTTCCTCTCCCGTAGGCTAAGTTAGTGAGTAGTGGTACGCCCGAAGGCATACTTACGCTAAGGTCAAGGTCTAACAACATTACAGGAAATTTGTGCTCGGCGGCGAAGTCCGCCGATATGAAAGTATGCGAGGCGCCTGAATCAAATAACACACGAGTAGGTACATTATTGAAATTTAATATACTTGTCACAACAGTGTCGAAAGCAAATGCCTCGTCTCGAGTCGTGGCAAAGACACGCCCCTGTGCATTAGGGCGTCGGGCTTGGTTGTTAGGTTGAGTGGACTGAGGAGGTCGGGGCACCTGTCCCTCGATCCTCTGGACGGTGTTATTGTGGTGGTGCATTGGGATGATTTGGTTTCCGAACCGGGCATTCTCGAAATTGGTGACCCCTTTGCCCGCAAAAGAAACATCCTCCTTCGTGAACATGACAATCATTGGGATGGTGGTCGGGGTTATGACATTTGCTGCAAGGAATCGGAGGGGTTCGCCCTCTGTTGCCGCCATTATTTGGGCGCTTTGACGCAAAATTGTTGTATCCCGTATAGCTAGGACGTTTGTGATTGGAGTGGCGCACAACGTCGTCAGCACTGGAAGGATGCAAGCCCTCAAGGCGAAGAGCGTGATTCAGAGCCTCGCCCGTGGTTTTATACTCCGGGACCCCGACATGCGCACCGATAGAGTGTCGCAGACCCACTTTGAACCGTCGCACACGGCACTCTTCTGTAGGCAGAAACGTACTAGCAAGCTTGGACAACTTATTGAATTCTGCGGCATACTATTCTACTGTCCGGTTCCCCTGCCTTAACTGCATGAATTCATTCTCCTTTGCTTGACAAACGGCTGACGGAAGGTACTCGACTTCGAAAGCTTTGCGGAACGTGGCCCAAGAGATCGGTGCTGAGTTGTTGTCGCGTCGGATCGCTCGCTTATGCACGGCCCACCAGTCGTGCGCGTTCAATCGTAGCTGAAGTTGTGCGCAAGCGACTTGCTTTGATTCTTCAATGCCGAGGAGCTTGAAGTGACCTTCCAGCTCTTCCAACTAGTCGATTGCCATGGAAGGGCCTTCGGTACCGCTGAAGGAAGTGCGGCACGCCTTCTTGAATTCTGACACTTCAAAGTTGTACTTTTTCGGTGCCGTCGATTGACGCTCGGGCTCCTTCGTGTTGACTTCAATGGGCTGGATCGTCGGCACGGTGGCAGTAGGTGCGGTGACGGTAGGCGCAGTCGCAGAATTCCATTGGCCGCCATTGTCTGGACGATCTGCTGCAGGGTATCCAGCTGCTTTGTTGAAGTTTCGCATGTGCGTCGAAGCGAGCTTCGAATTGGGCCTGTCGTTCCTCTGTCTGTTGATGTCGGTTCTCGGACTGGTTCCGCTGTGCCTCCATCATGTGTAGCATCCTTTCGATGGTATCGTTAGAAGGTCCGCCCCGCGAACGATGCGAACTACTAGAGCCGCTAGAAGCGCTCTGCTCTCGCTCGGCCGTGGGGTTCCGTCACTTCTGCGATACGAAGGCAAACGTATCAGTCACAAATTATTACGGACTCATTGTATGGAACAACTTATCTCATCGATGCGAGGTCAAAGGTTTAAAACTCTAGACGCGAGGCCAAAGGATGTAAAGTCGTGCTTTGATACCATTATGTCACGCCCCGATTTCGTAGAATCGATAATCGTCCCCCGGACGTGATGCCGTGCGAACCTAAGTTGCGATTGCACAAGACGTAGTCATAAGGTCATCCGAAACACAACATCAAGTCAGAGTACGCAGAGAAAATGATTGACACATTTGAAATAGAAGTAGACTTTTCATTGATATTAACATTTTATTTACATTGACTCCAATACAATCATTGCCGCGCGGGCTACAACATGACTCGACTTACAAAACAAACGCTGATGAGATAGTCGTTCCATACATTACATCCCTTTTTACAAGCAAAACATAACACTTTCCACCTGCTATCGCGGGGAGTCGAGTCATCATCTTCTTTTGGACTGAGTGCGGGGTCTTCTTCAAAAAGAATCCAGAAACACAAGCCTTCACACGCGGACGAGGCTTCAAAAGGATTCACGTTGCCTTGAGCTTTTAGGTGGCACGCCCTTCGTAGTTCGGGGTACCTATATGGAGAGCGAGGATCAGTACATTATACTTTGTACTGGTGCGTGGCAAATTTAGTTCCAAGCTCTCATTTGGTTGAAGAGTTTATATGACTTAGCTCATGAATGTTTCTAACCATACTAATAAATTTCAAACGAGCAACGACAAGCATAATGTAAATTTCGTTGGAACTTACCCACGGTGGGCCGCGCCGCGCCTTATGAAACTTACCATGTTTTTCCTTGTCAATTGTATCATTTACATACCAAGTGCAATATTACGTGTGATTGGCCACTGGCATGACAAGCCATCCTGGACTATAGCTTTGTTAGCCGGGGCCCTTGCAGCGCAAGTAGCGTACCCCGTTGCAAGACCCGCTTAACCCGTGCTATCATCCAGCACAGCTATACCGTATTTTCTCTTAGGCCGAGTCGGTCCCGTGGCCCCGGGTTGTCGCTCGAGGAAACTCTCCCTTGTCGACAAGTTGTCCAATGACCGAGTTAAGACATTATTTAGTTGTTAAGGTATTGCCTACGTTCACTTTGAAATTTGACCATTTTACCGTGCACGTGCCTCTGCATTCATTCTTTTATCCGCAATAACACTGTCAATTTACCTAAGAAGGGGGTCGAGAAGAGAAGGGTCAGCCACTCACCTTGAGTTTACTTCAGCGAGAGAACTTGTTGGCCGCGCTAGACGTCGCCTACGCGATTACCTGAAATCGCACAAGCAACCGATTAGAACACTGCATTATTCAAGAAGTTCGATAGAAAATGCGACTTCGAAATGCAAGCCATGAAAACCATCGAAAACATTCGCGAAAACACATTCAGAAAATAAAGCCAAAACCAACGCAAGCGGCGTGAAAAGCAGAGCAACGGGAGGTCTCTCCCGACTCAGCTGCAGAGTCAATCCTTGAGGCGCAACCCACTGAATATGGGATTTGGTTCCGAAGAAGACATTCCATAATGAGGAATGGATCTTAATTCAACCGTTCCCGTTCGATCGATTCGATTGATCCCGACCTATCGGTCCCGACCGAATCGATAGCGACAATGTTCCTTTCTCGTGCACCCCATGGACGGAGTACGGGGCACGATGTAGGGACGGGGCACTACAATTACTGCACATAAATTTAGTTTAGATTAAATTAATAAAGATAGATTCTTATTACATAATTGTGAAAAAAGTCTAGAAAAAACAAAAGAAAAAAAGGGTTCAGAATACATACTCTGGACTCTTCTTTTTGGGAATTATGATGTCGATGTATTACTTCTTCAGCTCTTCATCCGCATCGTTCCAAAGTAAGAGTTCATCGCATTCCCTTAGTATGACACGGTTCTTCTTTAATTCAGCCATTTTGGCATCTCCTTCGGATTTCGGAGCGATATTAATCTTCCACTTTTTATTAGCCTCTCCAACTGTATTCTTTTCCAAGGGAGTAACATCTTCAACGGCTAATGGCGTTGATGGTTTTCTGAACCTCTTTCCCCCCGATCCTCCTCTTCTTTTGGCTTCTTTTGGAGCAGCAAGTTCAGCAGCTGCTTGAATCTCCTGACGCTGCAATGCTACAACCATAGCTTCGAGATCAACAATTTTCCCATCCTTTTCAATGGCTTCAATATTAAACGATTCAACTTTATTTTGAAGCTCTATTTTCTCCTCAACGAGCTTTTTATTTGTTTCTCTGAGTTGCTCGGTTGTTTGCACTGAAATAAAACAAACAACAATGAAATGTATGATGTGAATCTAATACGGAGAATGACATTCTCCGTGTAATATAATACGGAGAATAGCATTCTCCGTTTGGAATTACACGGAGAATAACCTTCCAAGTATCAAAATGATAGAGAATAGCAATTATCCGTTTCAAATAACACGGAGAATGCCATTCTCCGTGTTATAATACACGGAGAATAGCCATTCTCTTGGAACATTATACAAATCAGAAATTTGAAATAGAAAAGATTTTACCTTGTGCATGTAGCTCTGAAATAAGAACAGAATTCTGCTTTCTCAAATCCTCCCATTCATGCACAGAGCCCTCCATCACAACATTGACAGCACGTTGTTACGCTTTTTCTGCCTCGAGCTCTTTCAGCTTTTATTTGAGTATGGCATTCTCAAGGTTGGCTGCACGTAACTGCTCTCCTTGTGCCTCCATCTCTTTTAACTTTTCTTTGAGTTCTTCATTCTGCGCAAGAATATCAGAATGATGTCTTCTCAAATCCTCCAGTTTATGCACAGAGCCCTCCATCACAACGTTGACTGCACGTTGTTGCGCTTCTTCTGCCTCGAGCTCTTTCAGCTTTTCTTTGAGTATGGCATTCTCAAGGTTGGCTGCACGTAACTGCGCTCCTTGTGCCTCCATCTCTTGTAACTTTTCTTTGAGTTCTTCATTCTGCGCAAGAATATCAGAATGATGTCTTCTTAAATCCTCTAATTCCTTTGCTGAGTCGTCCATCACAGCGCCCATTTCATGATGATGTGGTATCCGTTGTTCATCAAAATTATCCCCACTTGCTTCTTGGTGTTCTTCCTCTCCCTCTTTTTCAACTTCTTCTATAGGTGGCTCATCTTCTTTGTTTCCTTTTTCTTCCCCAACAGGTATAACCAGATCTTCCAATATCATCTTCGATCTCATTTTGTTGTGATATTCGGCCTTGAGGAAGTTTGAGATTTCGTACCCATTCCATGTGAAAAATCTTAGGTAATCAGGAATTAGGGCGAACTTCCTTTCCACAAATTTACTATGTTCTGCAAACCAATAGAGGAAGTATATTGTGCAACCTTCCAATTTGTGGAAAGCCATTGAGTAATCCCCCTGTTCAGTTTTGCTTCTACTCCTCTTTATGCTATCCATTACATATGCCACGATTAACCTTGACCAGCATATACTGTTGATGACGTCCACACTGTCTACCAAGGCCAAGAATCTGTACGACAAATTTGAACCGTCAGACTTTGTGAAGAATACTGTTTGGCACAAGTGAAAGATTATTAGCTTGGCCAAATCATCTGGATTAACAGCGTTATCTCCGCCACGAAGCCGTCGTAACAATTCAAAGAACTTGTCTCTCACTTCTTTATTCGTGACTTCTGCGTGTTTGCCCTTAGAATTAGCTAGCAATTCAAAGAACTTGTCTCCGCCACGAAGCCGTCGTAACAATTCACAGTCCTTGTTTTAACCAGAACTCTTGCAAGAGTATAGTGTTCGTCCAAAAGAATGGGTATGTATATCTGAATCAGGATTAATTAGGTAAAACAAATTAGTAAATTTTTAGAAAATTAGGATTAATATTTAAACAGAAATACATTAATACCTCGTTACAAGTGCTTAAAGATCCCATGTAATCCTGAAAATATTTGTACTTCTTCCATATTTCATGGAGCTTTTTGTCGGATGTAGGTAACATTTCTTTCTACATACACATCAATTAATACATTACGAAGGACAAACAAACGAAAAAATTGTTAATGCATATGCATTGAAGAATAAAATGCTCACTCACCGATATCCTTATTGGTAAAAATTATACATTAGCTTTATTAATACATTTCTTTCTGTTCCTTCGCGGTGAGAAGAGCAGAGACAATGCCTACAATCTGAATAAATCATTAAAAATGTCAGTGATGGAATCGAAGTAAACATAGATGGCATCTAAGAAGAAATATACTATCTATACATATCCTATTTTTAATTCTCGTTAAAGGAGCTAAGGTCTTGATCTCAAACCGAGACACATAGATTTTGTTGCAAGATGATATTATTTCTCTAAGAAAAGAAACGAATAAATTAGGAAAACAAAGGTTGGAATTAAATCAAAACTCATATTACTTACTCGTCAGGTCTATCATCGGCAAAAATATAGTCGTAATAACTCGAAGAACCACTAGTACAATTGCTAGGCTTCGAGGTTGAACCCCTTGTTAAACTTTTCGATGGTGTGACCGGATCTAAATTTTCATGCATTCTTTTCGAAGAACTGCTAAAATCAGTTTCTTTTGTAGGATACAATGCGAGAATTCGGTCCAATGCTTTACTACGATTCTGTAGCACCACGTCCTCCTCATCGGAAGATTCAACGGAAACCACCTTCATATTATTAAATACTCCAGATGAAGATGCCTCCTTCAAAGCTGAAGATTCTTCAATCTTCTCCAAACACCGAGAGAAATTCATTTGTTCAATTTGTATTGAACCAAGCTTAGAATTGATCGATGCAACATCAGCTGAAATCATCGACAGTTGTTGTTCAATCATGTGCAACATACGCGGAATGAAGCTTTCATTTGGAGCTGGCAACCAATCTTCTACGTCTTCTACATTTTCTACCACACGAGTAGACATCTTGAGAACAAGAAAACTATTGTATTTCAGACAACTATTCTATGTATTTCAGAATGAATAATAGTACTATGAAACAAGAAAACTATTATATATATAGCAAGAGAGAAGTACAAAAAGTGAGGAAGATGGAAAGACAAATAAATTTTGAGACTAGCAAACAATCTACTAGTCGTTTGATTGAGGAGGGCTCGAGAAAGATTCTACTAGCCGTTTGAAAAGTACAAAAGGTTATCATGATCAACTTCAATTAAGGAACTCTATAAGAGGTTTAATTCCGTTTGATTAAGGAACTCGACGAATTCCGCCGCGAACCGAAACTTCTTCTTCTTTCATTTTTCATCTCCGTTTCTCCTTCCACCACCACCACCACCATGGCCTGTAGCTTTATAACAAAAATATTAAATTGTTAGATGAAATAAAAAAACTAATTACGGAAAGATTACTAAATCAAAATCCAACAGAACACATATTCATAGAAAACATGAGATTAAAGATGAAAGTGTCACAGAAGCAACACCACAATTTTACAACAACTAAGCAGACTCTGCTAAGAAATAACTAAAATTAGGGATTGTGTCCTTCTTGGATTTAATTTACACAAAGAAGAGATTTGAGAGAACGAGCTTTTATCGGCTTCCTAAATGTACCATTCTCCGTCCTAAATGTACCATTCTTCGTCCTAAATATACCATTCTCCGTCCTAAATGTATCATTCGTCGTCGTTGTCATCATCTAGATCGCCAGCGACGGTGGTGTCGTCTACATCGCCTACAGACCTGGACACATTGTGTCCTCATTGGATTTAATTTACACAAAGAAGAGATTTGAGAGAACGAGCTTTTATCGGCTTCCTAAATGTACCATTCTTCGTCCTAAATGTACCATTCTCCGTCCTAAATGTACCATTCGTCGTCGGTATCATCATCTAGATCGCCAGCGGCGGTGGTATTGTCTACATCGCCTACAGACCTGGACACACTGTGTCCTTAGGGATTGTGTCCTCCTTGGATTTAATTTACACAAAGAAGAGATTTGAGAGAACGAGCTTTTATCGGCTTCCTAAATGTACCATTCTCCGTCCTAAATGTATCATTCGTCGTCGGTGTCACCATCTAGATCGCCAGCGACGGTGGTGTCGTCGTCTACATAGCCTACAGACCTGGACACACTGTGTCCTTTCTTTCCGGCCGACACACAATTATTGTTTTATATACGTAGTTGCACAAAATATTAAATTACATGGACGAAAGAGAAAGTAAATATGGGTTAATTTAGGGTGTTCATTGAAAAATTGCATTGAAGAATGACATGCTATAGCAAGTTAACAAGAGGTCAAAAGTCAAAAACAGCATTAAATGATGTCTTCTGCATTATTTTATCTGAATTTAATCTGAACCGTTGGATTAACATCCAACGGTCCAGATTTCGGATGTATCGATACATCCAAAAAGGGTGGATGTATTGTAGAATTTTCCTATATATATATATATATATATATATATATATATATATATATATATATTTATATATATATATATATATATATATATATATTTTATAAATGATGTCTTCTGCATTATTTTATCTGAATTTAATCTGAACCGTTGGATTAACATCCAACGGTCCAGATTTCGGATGTATCGATACATCCAAAAAGGGTGGATGTATTGTAGAATTTTCCTATATATATATATATATATATATATATATATATATATATATATATATATATATATATATATATATATATATATATATATATATGATCTTTGCAAGAAAATCTTGGGTTCGAGCCTTGGAGGCGCCATTTAATTCCTCTTTGGGGGAATTAATTTATCTTCTTCGAAAATATTGGTTGTGGGGCCTGAATAAAATTTAGGGGAAATTAATTTATCTTCTTCAAAAATATTGATTGTGGGGCCTAAATAAAATTTATCTTCTTCCAAAATATGGGACATATGGATTGTATATATTGGCCTTGGGTTGGATTGGTTGTGGGGCGTGAATAAAATTTATCTTCTTCGAAAATATAAGATATGTGGTTTGAGTTGTCACGGGGATCGATTCTTAGTGGAAACCTTGGGCACAATTATATATATATATATATATATATATATATATATATATATATATATATATATATATATAGGAAATGACCTCTAGCCTAGTGGTTAAGAGATATGCATGCGGCCCAAGTGGTCGGGAGTTCGAACCCCAGTGGAAGCGAGTTCGCCACAATTACCCATTGTTTCATATATATATATATATATATATATATATATATATATATATATATATATATATATATATATATATATATGGAAAGCGGATCAAAAGTCCTCCTTAGAAAATTTCCTAAAAACTCCTAAAAACTCCCATCACTCTCAGCCGTAATATTAATGTTAATATTAATGTTAATATTAACATTAAATACTAAAATTAACATTAAACTTAATATTAACATTAATATTAATATTAACATTAATATAAAAATAAAAATAAAATTTAATATTAACATTAATATTAATATTAATGATAATATTAACATTAACATTAACATTAATATTAATATTAAATTACGGCTGAGAGCGAGGGAGTTTTTAGGAGGTTTTCTAAGAGAAGCTTTTGATCCGCTCCATATATATATATATATATATATATATATATATATATATATATATATATATATATATATATATATATATGACCTCTAGCCTAGTGGTTAAGAGAGATGCATGTGGTCCGAGTGGTCAGGAGATCGATTCCCGGTGGGAGCGTTCGCCATAATTAACCTTCTTTCAAAATATATATATATATATATATATATATATATATATATATATATATATATATATATATATATATAACACCACAATGCAAAACAAATAAATAGGACGACTCGTCCTGGACGAGACAGACTACCAACGAATATTGTTCTTTTGCAACTGTAGCACCACATAACAGTTTAATATTAGGTCATGATGCCGGATTGATTGTCTAGACGACTAGTGTGGAGACCATTGCATTTTAGTTTCTTGGGGCGCTCCAGATCTTTTACAATCTTGCTTGCATGAAGTAGGTATGCAACCATCTGCCGCTAGCTCGTACGTCGCAACCGCAAGTTCAAGTATTAATAATTGGAGTTTTGGGTATTTTACAGGTTAGCACTGAAAAATGAACGAACGCATCGATGGGGTCAAATATAACATATAGAGATATATATGGGGAGGATCCGAAAAAATGATGATAGCCCTCGTCGATTACGTTGGGATGAGATCATCGATTAGGCACCAACTCGCCTTCGGATGGTCCCAAACGCAACCTCCACGGCCCCTAATCCGAAAGGGGTCCCCCTAAGATATAGACTAGAGAAATAAGTTAATGCCAAGACCTGGCACGAGAGGACGTCACACGTGTCGATATCAAGCTAAAGCCACCACTCTCCCATGACCATAGGACCTCTCTTTTTGTGTGGGGGTGGGCAGCTTTGGGTATGTCAGAAAAGATTTAAAATTTGGACAATTTTTTTCTGTTAGGACGGACAACCCTCCAAGTTCAGTATAGTCCTACCAAAGTTCAGAATTAAGAATGACCACATCAGGACCAGCTGACAATAAGGATCGATGGACAATTAAAATTAGTTTCAGGATAGAACAATCCAACTCTTTGGTCCGGACTGGACCGGACCGGACCGGACTGGACGGAGTGGGGGTGGATGGGCGGGAGGATGGGCAGGGAGGAGGTACCCCCCACCCTCGTGACCCCCCTCACAGGAAGACTATGACCACCCTATCACCCTCATGAGACATATATGCTTCCTAATCCACTTAATTAACTGTCTTTTATAGGCTAATGGACATGGAAAACTTATGTCATGGAAGTGGGAAAAGTAAGGGGCCCGCTTGCTGTCACCACCAGTGAATGTATGTATGTATATATGTATGTATGTATTTTTTTTTTTCATGATCTATATATATACTTGGATAATCTACGGAACCTATTAGCTCATCCTAATTTTAACAATTAAAAAAAAATCTTCTTCTTAGGATCTATTTCTTGAAAACTTGAACCTAACTTAGTTTTATATACCGCCTGCTCGATTCACTCAAAGTGCACACGTACGGTTCTCAAAATGGATGGTTTGAAATGCGACTAGAGCCTTCTACATGTAGGCTATATCAATATATCAATTCTTCGTGAAGCCTACAAAAATTTCTCGTGGAACCATACAGAGAAGTTATGTAAAAATTACGTACAAAGTTGGCATGATGAATTTACAAAGTATAGATTTTATCAAAGTGCATAGTTTTCGTACCCACAACGCAGTTCTTCCAAGTTTTAACGAAACTATAATTTAAACTTCGCATGCTATGAACTTAAATAGGGAAAACAAATCAGAATATTAATTAAATCAAAGAATCTTAATGGCCCTTTTATCTAGCCCCGCACTTATAACTTAGTTCGTTGCAAGCATTTAATGTTCGCGGTATATACTGTCATCGAAAAAGTTTCATGAGATACACTAGCTGACCTCTTAATGTTCGCGGTATATACTGTCATCAAAAATGTTTCATGAGATACATTAGCTGACCTCTTAATGTTCGTGGTATATACTGTCATCGAAAAAGTTTCATGATATATATACACTAGCTGACCTCCAATTTGAGAGAGAGAGAGAGAGAGAGAGACTGGGGAAGTCCATGGAAAAGTTGTACGCACCTACTCAATAAAATGCAAAGTTGACAATTTGAACTTACGTGTTAAAGTCAAAAGGTTGATTGAGTTCCAAACATCTAAGTTGTCGTCATATGTAGATCTAGATATGGCTCAGTTCATCGCAATCAAATACATATGCAAGTATTATTTGTCATCTTATGGAATGTCACGAGAATCCATACTATATCTCAAATTGTTTAATCCAATGATAGTTTTGAAGGAGGGGGGGGGGGGAGATACTGTAATGACCCGCTCCGTCCTAGCGGAACGCCGATTCAAACGGCAAGTGCAACGACTCAAACGAGCCGTCGACTCGAAGAGTTGGCATCGACCCGATGAAGAATCGATGCAAGACTTACATTGGCCCCTCGAAGATGAATCCAGACTTAGACTTTCAAAGGCGTGCTCGGAGTATCGCTCGGCCGATGCGAACATCGCTAAGGTGGGTGGCTCCGATGAACCCGTCTTTGCTTAGCCTAGACACATAACAATACGGACACTATTGCTAGAATCGCTAGGCGATGACACTGCGCATGCTAATAAATGAATCAACGCACCTAGCTAAGGGAATAATCCTATCTTGTATGCTTGTTTAGAACATGGAAAAGAACTCAAAAAATATAGGGACTCTCGTACCGCACTCTACGCTCGTGCTAAGGCACAAGCTTACATTCAAGTTCCTTATGCGTTCAAACAATGAAACAATGAATAGTTTACAATAATGAAACGGAAAGACTATCGACATAGTCCTTCCGAGTAGAATATAGCAACATTGGAAGACTTCGAGACCGATGGGTCGCCAAGGCGACTCCCGTACAGGGAGTGCATAATGTATGAATGAACGAATGAACAAATAAGTGAATGAATGAATCAACGAACGAATGAATGAATATGAGAATGAATGAATATGTGAATGAATCAATGAACGAATGAACAAGTGAAAGAAATAATGAATAAGATAAGAAAGAAAGGAATGGTTAGCGATAGGTATGACGGGAAGGTGCATCGGGGCTAGCTACCCGCGCTGCACGGACGCCGCCGCCAAACTGGTCGATAACGCATTATGGCTAAGGGTTAGCCTATGGCTCAGAGATAGCCGTTAAGTTAAAATGACAAGTCAATACGAAATGGTCGTGGACAATCCCATCGTATACGGGAGGTAGGAAGAATAAGAGATTCCAAAGCAACGATCAATGAGACATCGTGGCCGGCCTAGGTGGAATCATGGCTTACGGGCTGTTTGGGTGGGGGCTCGGACACTCAAAGAGACGTAAGGCCGGATATTTCAAAAGACTATCAAGGTGTACCAGCCATCACGCTATGATAGGTGAGAATACCAAAAGGGTATTTCAAAAGACTATCAAGGTGCACCAGCACGCTATGATAGGTGAGAATACCAGAGGAGAATATGTCCAAAATGGCTTGTGATGCCAGCGACCGGTACATATAGATTAAGTGGGCTTTGCTGGTGGCAATCCACGTGCAAGTCCTTGCATTAAAACAAAGTAGTCTAAGTTAACTGAATGAAGTGCCTTCTGAACAAGGCTTAAAATGTAACACACCAAATGATAAAGAGTACTTCATGCAAATGAGTTAGAAAACATGCCTACGACGTGCTAGAATCTGAGGCAGGAACACGTCCTCGACACCGAATGTTTACGTGAATAACGTTAAGTTAATAAATATGAATTGTTGACTAACTTGGTTTACTTTGGACAGGAAAGACCGGACGGTAAGTATGGGTAAGTCGTGCATGTATTTCCATGCGAATACTTGAAATCGGTAACACGAGATAGGTTATGATATATGCCATGAAACTGATCCTAAGGCAAGATTAGAAGGACAATGAATGATAGACGGTGCACAAAAGTAAATAGAACATGTTTGGTAATGATAGCATTGTGGGCGAGCTAGCCTCCCCACCAGTGCATAACAATGTACTATAACCCCACAGATTGCTTGCAGGAAGCAGGAGACGTCGTCGGGTGCAGAGTTTCCCTCGAACGTGCTAGGGCACGGAGCCAACTCTGGAGCCTTGGAGCATTGCAAAGGAGCTGGAGCACCATATACATGACATAATGTATCGGAACATCGCCATGAATCATCCCTTCTTGTAAGCCACTTGGCACGCCTTTTATGTTTCACAGAGAGAGAGAGCTTGAGAGACTTGTAAACTCGGCCTAGCGCCGCTTGTAAACTTCTTGAAAATCAATAAAAAGTTTTAATTCGCTTCAACTTGCGTTCATTTACTTTTCGCTGCAAATGGGGACACTCTGTGCGACTCTGTGGCCTAGCTCAAATCGTCCGTTACTGGACTTAGCCTTGCACGGGCGCAACCTAGGCCCGTGCGGCATGACGCCTTAGCGATGACGATCGCTCCTACGGGAGCGGGACGTGACAGATACTGGTCAAGTCCTCCCTCTATGGGTTCCGTAGAGAGAACTCTCATAATTCTTCATCACTGAGACTGATATAGTTGGATGAGATTAAATGTATTGTTAAAAACAACAAAACTCGATTAAACTGGTCTCATAATCAAATCATGACCACCCATTATAAATTGCAGAGGAAGGAATCTTCTAAAACGAAATTTTGAATCCACGAGTAGTGTAAGCCCCATGAATTTCAGGATTTATTTTTCAAAATTTCTAAATGAATTATTTTCGATAATTCATTTTTATTTAATTAATTTTGATCATTAAATGCTCTTTTCCGTGACTTTGACTTCTGGAGTGTCAGAGATGCCAATCTCTGGAAACTTTCTTCACGAGTTTGCAGTAGACAAGATTATCTTCATTTTGATATATCATGTCCCACTCAAACTTATTCCCTTGTGCTCTTTTTGTTTTGCAACTTTTGGGTCAATTTAGATCAATTTATCGTCTGCTATAATTCGTGACTTAACTTCCAACTTAATTTCAGGGCCCGACATCGGTCCAATCTGATCGACCCAATATATGGCTCTGGCCTATTTTGAGTCTACTATGCATGTACAACTTGCGTGCCACCCAATTGATCTCCCTTGTGCTTCCATTTTATCCATAATTTTAAATAATTTAAATTTATGATTTTGATCAACCTTAGCCCAATCTTGTCCAAACTTGACCCAACGCCCAACCCGATTTGGTGTGACCCCTGTCATGACTACCCATACACCCCACTATTGTATTTACCTTTTTTTTCTACTCAAAAATATCCTCCTCTTTACACACAAATATCTCTCTTTCTCTCTCTTTCTAATATATATATATATATATATATATATATATATATATATATATATATATATATATATATATATAATATTTTTATATACATCTCTCTCTCACTCCCATCAACACACACACACACCTCACCCCCTCTCCCATCAGCTGTCACGCCCCGCTCCCGTAGGAGCGATCGTCCTCGCTAAGGCGTGATGCTGCACGGGCCTAGGTTGCGCCCGTGCAAGGCCAAGTCCAGAAACGACCGATTTGAGCTAGGCCACAGAGTCTCACAGAGTGTCCCCATTGCAGCAGAAAGTAAATGAACACAAGTAGAAGCGAATTCGAACTCTTTATTGATATTCAAGAAGTTTACAAGCGGCGCTAGGCCGATATTACAAGTCGCTCAAGCTCTCTCTCTGAAACATAAAAAGGCGTGCCAAGTGGCTTACAAGATGGAATGATTCATGGCGATGTTCCGATACATTATGTCCTGTATATGGCACATCAGCTCCTTGCAATGCTCCAAAGCTCAAGAGATAGCTCCGCGCCTTAGCACGTTCGAGGGAAGCTCCGCACCCGATGACGTCTCCTGCATCCTGCAAGTAGACTGTGGGATTATCAGTACATTGCTAAGCACTGGTGAGGAGGCTAGCTCGCCCACAATGCTATCATTACCAAACACGTTCTATTTTCTTTTGTGTATCTCTATCATTTATTGTCTTTCTAATCTTGCCTTAGGATCATTTTTATGGCATATCTCATAGCCTATCTCGTGTTGCCGAATACAAGTGTCGCATGGAAATACATGCACGACTTACCCATACTTACCGTCCGGCCTTCCCTGTCCAAAGTAAACCAAGTTAGACAACAGTTCATATATTTTAACTTAACATGATTCACATAAGCATTCAGTGTCAAGGGCGTATTCCTGCCTCAGATTCTAGCGCGTCGTAGGCGTGTGTTCTTTTAACTCGTTTGTATGAAGTACTCTTTGTCATTTGGTGTGATACATTTTAAGCCGTTCAGTAGGCGCTTGTTTATTTAACTTAGACTACTTTGATTTTAATGCAAGGACTTGCATGTGGATAGCCACCAGCAAAGCCTACTTAATCTATATGCACCGGTCGCTGGCATCACAAGCCATTTGGACATATTCTCCCTTGGTATTTCTCAACTTAGCGTAGGGTGATGGCTGGTACACCCCGTTAAGTCTCTTAAAATATCCTGCACTTACGTCTTCCGGTGCCCAAGCCCGCACCCAGGCAGCCCGTAAGCCCCGTTTTGATTCCGCCTAGGCCGGCCACAGTTTTTCCCCCATCGCCCGTGCCGCAGAATCCTTCCTCATGACGGCCACGGTATTCCCCCCCATCGCCCGTGCCGTTTGTCCACGACCATTTCGTATTGTCTTGTCATTTTAGCTTAACGGCTATCTCCGAGCCGTAGGCTAACCCTTAGCCATAATGCGTTATCGACCAGGTTGGCATCCGTGCAGCGCGGGTAGCGAGTCCCGTTGCACGTGCCCGTCACACCTGTCGCTAACCATTCTTTCATTTCTTATCTTTCATGTGTTCTTTCTTTTCCTTCTTTCTTTCACTTGTTCGTTCGTTCATTGATTCATTCACGTATTCATTGATTCATTCATTCATTCGTTACGCAACTCCCAGTACGGGAGTCGCCTTGGTGACCCATCAATCCCATAGTCTTTCAATGTTGCTATACTCTACTCGGAACGACTATGTTGATAGTCTTCCCATTTTATTGTTGTAAACCATTCGTTGTTTCATTGTTGAACGCATAAGGGACTTGAACGTAGCTTGTGCCTTAGCACGAGCGTGGAGTCCGGTGCGAGAGTTCACATTTTCCAAGTTTCTTTCCATATTCTATACAAGCATACAAGATGGGATTATTCTCTTAGCTAGGTGCGTTGAGTTATTTATTAGCATGCACGGTGTTATCGCCTAGCGATTCTAGCATTAGTGTCCGTATTGTTATGTGTCTAGGCTAAGCAAAGACGGGTTCATCGGAGCCACCTACCTTAGCGATGTTCGTATCGGCCGAGCGATACTCCGAGCGTGCCTTTGAAACTCTAAGTCTGGATTCATCTTGACGGGCCAATGTAAGCCTTGCATCGATTCTTCATCAGGTCGATGCCAACTCTTCGGGTCGACGGCTCGTTTGAGTTGTTGCACTTGCCGTTTGAATCGGTATTCTGCTAGGGTGGAGCGGGTCATTACATAATACACCACTCAAAATAAGTCTCATCCTCGAGACTTCCTGAGTGCATGTCATCCTACCATTCCTTAACTCGTGTCGTCGTATTTCTTAGACAATCCCTATCGAATGGCTTTACCGCTCGATGGCACCGAACTATACTCGATACCTTTCCAAGTCCCGTGTCTGTTTACGTTTTTGGTCGATTTTTATTGAATAACTTTTTATTCATTTTAGAGTTGATGTTTCTTCAACTTGGTTGCTATTTTGTCACTCCCCGTTCCCAGAATACGTATTTTAAATACATGCACTGTTTAAAAGTATTTATTTTAATATTTACCATGTACTACTCTGTATTTAATTTCCTTCAATTTTATGTTAATTAATTTCCTGTAATTTTATTTCTGCGTTTATACTCTGCTTTAGCCTTGCTTTAGGATCGGCTTAGATTGGTTTATTTGTGGGTTCATCATGAACCGGATTAGACCCCCACCTACCACCATCCCTTCCATTTAAAGTCCATCCCCCTTTTTCTCTCTTCATTACTTCACCATTAATCTTCTTCTTCCTCATAACTCCTCTTCCACCGACCTAAGAGAGCTAGACAAGTGCCAACTTGCTTCTTGATGGATCCCCATTATTATTGTTCCATCATCTTCCTTATTTGATTCCAAGTCTCTTTAGTACTTAGCATTTTCAATTTCTATGGCTTATTTGTTGTAGATCTAAGATTGATGCATTTTTGGATTTCTTAGGTTTTGATCTAGTAAACTTTGTTATCTTCAAGTTTTGATGGTTCCATGTCGTAGAGAATTTCGTTCTACCCCATTTTGACCTATGGAAGTCCAAATTTGGACTTACGATGAAGGTTTTATGGAGCTTGGAAGCCAAGGGTTCCATGACCATCCTTCTCAGGTTTTCTAAGAAGATGGGTTCCTTCACAGCCGCATGAGATTTATTTCCCAACCGCATGAGCTCAATCTCATTTCTCAGCCGCATGAGATATTTATTTCCCAATCTCATTTCACAGCCGCATGGAATCTTTATTCCTCAACCGCATGGGATATTTATTATGGATTATTTATTTTCCAATCTCATTCCACAGCCGCATGGATTATTTATTTCCCAATCTCATTTCTCAGCCGCATGGATTATTTATTTTTCAATCTCATTTCTCAGCCGCATGAGATATTTATTTCCCAATCTCATTTCACAGCCGCATGGAATCTTTATTCCTCAACCGCATGAGATATTTATTATGGATTATTTATTTTCCAATCTCATTCCACAGTCGCATGGATTATTTATTTCCCAATCTCATTTCTCAGCCGCATGGATTATTTATTTCCCAATCTCATTTCTCAGCCGCATGAGATATTTATTTCCCAATCTCATTTCACAGCCGCATGGAATCTTTATTCCTCAACCGCATGAGATATTTATTATGGATTATTTATTTTCCAATCTCATTTCTCAGCCGCATGAGATATTTATTTTCCAATCTCATTTCACAGCCGCATGGAATCTTTATTCCTCAACCGTATGAGATATTTATTATGGATTATTTATTTCCCAATCTCATTTCTCAGCCGCATGGATTATTTATTTCCCAATCTCATTTCTCAGCCGCATGGATTATTTATTTCCCAATCTCATTTCACAGCCGCATGGATTATTTATTTCCCGACCGCATGAGACTTTTATTTTCCAACCTCATGAGATAGATTTTTATTTCCCGAATTTGGCATTAATTAACATTGATTGTTATCTTGCTTTATAATTGATCATGCGTTCCTAGATGGAACTAAGAGACTGGCTAGTCGTCTTATTGAATTAAATGGAATGAGACACGTTCATATGAACTATGAACTATTGTAATCGACTGGCTGATCTCGAATATTGGCATATGGATACATGCAGGCTTTAATTAATTTATTCATTTATTTTACCAAAGCAGCATGTGTATTTTATGGTCAAGGCATGATTATTCCGTGGTTAGTTTTAATTGATGCATTACGTTATGTAAGACCTACAACCTAACCGTACGGATATCGTTGTAGAGTTGGCATATCGTACTTTGTACGAAAGTACTCATTCTGAATGACCATGATCCACGGCATGGAATTTCATGCAACATAGAGGCTATTAAGTTAAATAAAATAATGACTGCATGGAGAGAATGGATTCCCGAGTTCTTACATGGCAGCCCTCTTGGGACTATTAAGTGCCCGACAGGCCGGCTGGTTCCCACGGATACTGCAGTTCTGCCACACGGGCAGGGAGCGGTATCTGCTTATATTATTAAATTGTACATGGTATATTAACGACGGGCGTCCCGCTGGGACTCGTCTAATACATGATTGGCGCAATTGATTGATTGGATAGACTAGCCTTGCTCGCACATAGTAAGAACTGAGGCATCCTTTATTGCATAATTCCAGGATAACTTGGGACTCACAGTAGTAAGCCGTAGGAGTTGGATGGCCGTTTAAATTGATTTGTTTGTGTACTGTATTTACTCTGTTACCTAACTGAGATGATCAGAATGTCAGGACATGACGGGCCAACTTCTGTCCTTGTTTGGTTGGGAGGTTAGTTCGAAGTGTCGTGATGTTATGTGAATCTCAGTAGCAAGCAGAGATCTATTATTATAATCCCTTATTTACTGGTTTCATCCTTCATATCGTGCTTCCTTGCGGTACTTGCTATTAGAGGTCTAACCTCTCTGGTTTTGCATGGCCAGATTTAGAGCCGGTTCCCGAGGATCCAGCTTACTTCCACCTCCAAGATGGTCAATACTAGAGGAATGATCGCAGGAGGACTCGAGTGGGTTCTTTACTTCATCGCTCGTTTTGTTATTTATCTTATACTTTGCCGTTTGGCACCGACATGTTAGTCGGATCGTCTTGTATTTACTTTTACATAATTGTAACTAAAGTCAGACTGCAGCTGATAACAATTGTGTATACCTTACTACATCATCTGGCTATGTTTTGTAAAGCCAGATGTCAAGAACATTTTGACAGAGCGTTTGGGACGCCTTACTGCTTTATCTTACATGTTCTCTATTTCTGTTCCTTGTTTGAATGATTGAGACAATAGATGTGAAGTGACCATAGTAGGACTTTTATGTAGTATGCACCCCCTCGTCTGGTTAGACAGCATTGATCGTATTATACGGTATTCATCTACCCGTAATACGTAGCTGGCTGAGTCATCCTCCCGCTCTCCAGTATTCTGGTTCTGGGGCGTGACAAGGTTTTAGTGGTGGCCCACGCAGGTCTGATTTCAGACTTGTGGGGTGTTTTAATACTTGTGGGGTGTTTTAATTTATAGGATGTCTCAATCACACATGTTCCCCCTTGATCTCATGATTCGTTACTCTCGACTCTAGCTTGACATTCCGGTATCCTTTGACTTCATTGATCTTTCCTGTCCGATCGTTTGATTATTTTCTTGTCCCTTTTCTTAGGGGCACCTCGTCCGCATCTGTCAGGATTGGGCAACAACAACAAGGGCAGCATGGACAACCTGACCAGGTTGGTCAGCAACAAGGGCCAGAACCACTTCATGAGACTATTCAAGACGAAGTAATAGTGGAACCAGCAACTGGACCGCAGTATCCGGAGGTTCCTACACCACCCTTCGTTCCGCCTACCCCCGTGCAAGTGGACACACCAGCCCTTCTGGAGATCATGAGAGGGATGATGGCCACTCAACAACACCAGATGTTAGTCCAGCAGCGCATGCACGCTCAGTTGCAAGAGCAGAATGTACTACTCAACCAAGGGTTGCAGACGGCATTGGAAAGAGGGGCAAGGACAGATTCAGGAGCGTCAGCCCGGTTTTGTAAATACAACCCCCGCCGTTTCGAAGGCACGGAGGATGCCATCTCAGCAGATGCATGGCTTAAGGACATTGAGGCTATCTTGACAGCAGCTAAGGTGCCGACAGAAGAGCGTGTGGATCTAGTGAAGTTGTTACTTCAGGATCTCGCACGTGATTGGTGGGAATCAGAGGAAGTAGGCATCAGACGTCCTGTGGCTTGGGACGATTTTACCACAAGATTCAAGACAAAGTACTATGGAGTTGTGGCACAGTTTGAGCTACAACAGAAGTTTATCAACCTCAGACAGGCTGGCAAGACTGTAGATGCTTATACAGCGGAGTTCTGCAGATTGAGTAGGTTTGCCCCAGAGATGGTCGCGACAGAGCGCCAGAGGGCCATGAGGTTCCAGCAAGGGTTTCATCTTGAGCTCTTGCAATTGATAGAGGGGCACAATTACCAGACTTTTGATGAAGTATTGACGGCGACCCGAAGGCATGAGATCACCATTCAGAGGCTTGCGGCAAGGACTGGAGGTCAGAAGAGATCCCACAGTCAGATTGAAGGAGGAGGGAGAGCAGCGCCCCGAACAACAGCACCATCCCCTGGCATTCGTATCCACGATGTGGCGATACGAGGGCCAGCACCACCACCAAGGCAACAACAACAGCAACAGAGAAAGAACCAGCAACCCCCGGCGGGCTGTACTTATTGTGGAAAGGTAGGACACACTAGAGATGTGTGTCGGATATTGAACGGGCAGTATTTGATATGTGGAAATCCAGACCATCGGGTTACCACATGTCCCATGAACTCGAGGTCAGGAGGACCCGTACAACAATTTTCTGCTCTGCCAGCACCAGGGGCAGGACAGTATCGAGGACCATCGATGGCAGTGAGGCCGTTGGCACAGCGCCCGTTAATGCCGCAGGCTCAGATGTTTCGACAGCAGGGACCGTCGATGCAGCAACACCAGCATAGACCACCCCAGCATCATCAAGGAAGGGGCCAACAGCAGCACCAAGCTAGGCCGCAGCATGGAAACCAACAAAGAGGTCGAGGGCAGGCATTCACTCTGTCCTTGGAAGAGGCATTGGCATCAGGAGATGTTATGGCAGGTAACATTCTCGTCGCCTCATATCCCGCAGTAGCATTGTTTGATTCGGGAGCATCACATTCATTTATATCTGCACAATTTGCGACACGACTAGGAATGGAGTTTGAGGCATTGCCAGGGAGGTTGAATATACTCACTGGTAATGGGCTCGTAGGAGTTAGTAGAGTTATTCTAGCGTGTAGTGTTGTAGTTTGCGGGCATTCCTTACCCGCCCAGTTGATAGAATTTCCTGTTGGAAATTTCGACGTTATCTTAGGCATGGACTGGCTGAAAGACAGTCATGCGACAATAGATTGTCGTAGAGGGAGTGTATCTTTTGATATTCCAGGCATGAAGCGGTTCACCTTAGTCAGATCAGTGGCAACTCAACAAGAGCAGGGAGTAGTGACGGCAATGGAAGAAGTTCAAGTTCCGAAGGTAGTTAAAGAATTTCTAGACGTATTTCCTGAAGAACTTCCAGGTCTCCCACCAGTTAGAGATATTGAGTTCAGTATAGAATTGGCACCTGGAACTAAACCGATATCAGATCGAGTTTATAGAATGGCAGATTCTGAACAGGCCAAGGTATATCAGCACATAGAGGAACTGAAGGAGAAGAAGTTCATCCAAGCTAGCGTGTCACCATGGGCAGCACCAGTGGTACTTGTGGGGAAGAAGGATGGGTCATCCAGATTGTGCATCGATTACAGGAAGCTTAACGCAGCAACAGTGAAGAACAAGTACCCACTACCCAGGATCGACGACTTATTTGATCAGTTGAGCCAAGCTAGAGTTTTCTCCAAGATAGATCTTCGGTCAGGGTATCATCAAGTGAGGGTTCGGAAGGAGGACATCCCCAAGACAGCATTCAGGTCGAAGTATGGGCATTATGAATTCTTGGTAATGCCGTTTGGTTTGACCAATGCTCCAGCAATATTCATGGATTTGATGAACCGCATCTTTATGCCATATTTAGACCAATTTGTCGTTGTGTTCCTCGACGACATTCTAGTATACTCAGCTAGTGAAGAAGAGCATGAAGGTCACCTCAGAAAAGTATTACAGGTTCTGAGAGAGAACCAGTTGTACGGCAAGCTCAGCAAGTGCGAGTTCTGGACGGATCGCATTTCATTTTTGGGTCACATCATATCAGGAGCTGGAGTAGCAGTGGATCCCAAGAAGGTAGAAGCCGTAGAGAGTTGGCCAGTACCTAAGACCGTAGCAGATGTGCGGAGTTTTTTGGGATTGGCAGGATATTACAGAAGGTTTGTATCAGACTTTGCGAGGCTTTCAGCACCTATGACCCGCTTGACACGGAAGGATGTGCCCTTTGTCTGGTCGGCAGAATGCCATGCATCATTTGAGAATTTGAAGCAGAAGTTGATATCAGCGCCTATTCTTACATTGCCAGTGGGACCCGAAGGTTTTACTGTATATTGTGATGCGTCAGGTAAAGGACTTGGATGTGTCCTTATGCAGCATGGAAAGGTGATAGCATATGCTTCTAGGCAACTTCGGGACCACGAGAAGAATTACCCGACTCATGACTTGGAGTTGGCAGCAGTAGTATTTGCTTTGAAGCTATGGAGGCATTACTTATATGGTGATCGAGTGGACATGTACACAGACCACAAAAGTCTGAAGTACATTTTTACTCAGAAGGAACTGAACATGAGGCAGAGAAGATGGTTGGAGTTGATCAAGGATTACGACGTGGAGCTTCAGTATCATCCAGGCAAGGCTAATGTGGTAGCAGATGCTCTCAGCAGGAGAGGCGGCACATTTATGTTAACAACACAGAGGCATATCTTAGAAGACCTTCAGGAGATGGGCATCGAGGTTATACTTCCTAGTGATGTAGGAGTTCTGGCGAGTCTACAAGTTCAATCCAACTTGGTAGACAGGATCAAGGCAGCTCAGGCACAAGACCCAAGGATTCAGAAGCTTAGGACAGAATGTGAGTCAGGACTCAGAAAGGAGATGCAAATCCATGAAGATGGTACACTTAGGTTTGGGTCACGCCTATGTGTTCCTAGTGGAGATATCAGACAAGAGGTTATGGCAGAAGCTCACAGTTTCCAGTATTCTATACACCCTGGAGGGACCAAGATGTACCAAGATATCAAGCAGCACTTCTGGTGGAACGGGATGAAGAGGGAGATAGCTAGATTTGTTTCCCGTTGCTTGGTATGTCAGCAAGTGAAGGCAGAACAACAGAGGCCAGCCGGATTATTGCAACCGCTTCCTATTCCGGAATGGAAATGGGAACATATTACAATGGACTTTGTGACCGGTTTACCGAGATCACCAAGTGGTAAAAATGCTATTTGGGTGATAGTAGATCGGCTTACAAAGGTGGCGCACTTTCTTCCTTTCAAAGTAGGATAATCTACAGAAAAGTTGGCAGAGTTGTATATGCAGCAGATAGTCAGGCAGCATGGAGTTCCTGTCAGTATTGTGTCAGATAGAGATACTCGCTTTACATCACATTTCTGGAAGAGCTTACATCATAGTCTGGGTACCAAATTAAGATTTAGCACGGCTTACCATCCACAGACGGACGGGCAATCAGAAAGAACAATCCAGACTTTAGAAGATATGTTGCGGGCTTGCACTTTGGATTTTGAGGGTCTTGGGAGAGCCACCTGCACTTAGTCGAGTTCTCGTACAACAACAGTTATCAAGCCAGTATCCAGATGGCGCCATTTGAAGCACTATATGGTAAGAAGTGTAGATCGCCACTAGCATGGGATGATATCGGGGAGAGAAAGATGTTAGGTCCGGAAATGATTGTCCAAACAGTTGAAGTGGTTAAGGGAATTAGAGAGCGACTTCGAGTTGCGCAAGATCGGCATCGTCATTGGGCGGACCAGCATCGTAGGCCGCTAGAGTTTTCTGTTGGGGACCACGTGTTCTTGCGGATCTCACCTACCCGTGGGGTCATTAGATTTGGCGTTCGCGGGAAGTTGAGTCCGCGGTACGTGGGTCCGTTTGTTATCCTTGATCGGATAGGCGATGTCGCTTATCGTTTATCCCTTCCACCTTCGTTACGAGAGGTGCATGACGTGTTTCATGTATCTCAGTTGCGAAGGTATGTATCGGATCCAAGCCATATCCTCGATCATTCTGAGCTGGTTGTTGGAACCAACCTGTCTTACGAGGAGCAGCCTGTGTCTATTTTGGATCGAAGAGAGAAGATACTTAAGAACCGAACAATTAGCCTTGTCCGGGTTGCTTGGGGTCATCACTCTTTAGGAGAGTCAACGTGGGAACGTGAGGATGATATCCGATCACGGTATCCACACCTGTTTGACTCACAAGGTATATCTTTTTCTGTGTACCTTGATTGTCTTGATTCCTCATGCTTATCACCTTATGGGTAGAATTGCTTGATATCGTAGATTGTTAAATATAGAATGATTGCTTGATTGAATTGCTTGTACTTAGATTAGTTTAGCCCCGATGTTTCTATCCTGCTTGGATTTGAAATTTCGATGACGGAATTTTTCTAAGGAGGGTAGAGATGTCACTCCCCGTTCCCAGAATACGTATTTTAAATACATGCACTGTTTAAAAGTATTTATTTTAATATTTACCATGTACTACTCTGTATTTAATTTCCTTCAATTTTATGTTAATTAATTTCCTGCAATTTTATTTCTGCGTTTATACTCTGCTTTAGCCTTGCTTTAGGATCGGCTTAGATTGGTTTATTTGTGGGTTCATCATGAACCGGATTAGACCCCCACCTACCACCATCCCTTCCATTTAAAGTCCATCCCCCTTTCTCTCTCTTCATTACTTCACCATTAATCTTCTTCTTCCTCATAACTCCTCTTCCACCGACCTAAGAGAGCTAGGCAAGTGCCAACTTGCTTCTTGATGGATCCCCATTATTTTGTTCCATCATCTTCCTTATTTGATTCCAAGTCTCTTTAGTACTTAGCATTTTCAATTTCTATGGCTTATTTGTTGTAGATCTAAGATTGATACATTTTCGGATTTTTTAGGTTTTGATCTAGTAAACTTTGTTATCTTCAAGTTTTGATGGTTCCATGTCGTAGAGAATTTCGTTCTACCCCATTTTGACCTATGGAAGTCCAAATTTGGACTTACGGTGAAGGTTTTATGGAGCTTGGAAGCCAAGGGTTCCATGACCATCCTTCTCAGGTTTTCTGAGAAGATGGGTTCCTTCACAGCCGCATGAGATTTATTTCCCAACCGCATGAGCTCAATCTCATTTCTCAGCCGCATGAGATATTTATTTCCCAATCTCATTTCACAGCCGCATGGAATCTTTATTCCTCAACCGCATGAGATATTTATTATGGATTATTTATTTTCCAATCTCATTCCACAGCCGCATAGATTATTTATTTTCCAATCTCATTTCTCAGCCGCATGGATTATTTATTTCCCAATCTCATTTCTCAGCCGCATGAGATATTTATTTCCCAATCTCATTTCACAGCCGTATGGAATCTTTATTCCTCAACCGCATGAGATATTTATTATGGATTATTTATTTTTCAATCTCATTCCACAGCCGCATGGATTATTTATTTCCCAATCTCATTTCTCAGCCGCATGGATTATTTATTTTCCAATCTCATTTTTCAGCCGCATGAGATATTTATTTCCCAATCTCATTTCACAGCCGCATGGAATCTTTATTCCTCAACCGCATGAGATATTTATTATGGATTATTTATTTCCCAATCTCATTTCTCAGCCGCATGAGATATTTATTTCCCAATCTTATTTCACAGCCGCATGGAATCTTTATTCCTCAACCGTATGAGATATTTATTATGGATTATTTATTTCCCAATCTTATTTTTCAGCCGCATCGATTATTTATTTCCCAATCTCATTTCTCAGCCGCATGGATTATTTATTTCCCAATCTCATTTCACAGCCGCATGGATTATTTATTTCCCGACCGCATGAGACTTTTATTTTCCAACCTCATGAGATAGATTTTTATTTCCCGAATTTGGCATTAATTAACATTGATTGTTATCTTGCTTTATAATTGATCATGCGTTCCTAGATGGAACTAAGAGACTGGCTAGTCGTCTTATTGAATTAAATGGAATGAGACACGTTCATATGAACTATGAACTATTGTAATCGACTGGCTGATCTCGAATATTGGCATATGGATACATGCAGGCTTTAATTAATTTATTCATTTATTTTACCAAAGCAGCATGTGTATTTTATGGTCAAGGCATGATTATTCCGTGGTTAGTTTTAATTGATGCATTACGTTATGTAAGACCTACAACCTAACCGCACGGGTATCGTTGTAGAGTTGGCATATCGTACTTTGTACGGAAGTACTCATTCTGAATGACCATGATCCACGGCATGGAATTTCATGCAACATAGAGGCTATTAAGTTAAATAAAATAATGACTGCATGGAGAGAATGGATTCCCGAGTTCTTACATGGCAGCCCTCTTGGGACTATTAAGTGCCCGACAGGCCGGCTGGTTCCCACAGATACTGCAGTTCTGCCACACGGGCAGGGAGCGGTATCTGCTTATATTATTAAATTGTACATGGTATATTAACGACGGGCGTCCCGCTGGGACTCGTCTAATACATGATTGGCGCAATTGATTGATTGGATAGACTAGCCTTGCTCGCACATAGTAAGAACTGAGGAATCCTTTATTGCATAATTTCAGGATAACTTGGGACTCACAGTAGTAAGCCGTAGGAGTTGGATGGCCGTTTAAATTGATTTGTTTGTGTACTGTATTTACTCTGTTACCTAACTGAGATGATCAGAATGTCAGGACATGACGGGCCAACTTCTGTCCTTGTTTGGTTGGGAGGTTGGTTCGAAGTGTCGTGATGTTATGTGAATCTCAGTAGCAAGCAGAGATCTATTATTATAATCCCTTATTTACTGGTTTCATCCTTCATATCGTGCTTCCTTGCGGTACTTGCTATTAGAGGTCTAACCTCTCTGGTTTTGCATGGCCAGATTTAGAGCCGGTTCCCGAGGATCCAGCTTACTTCCACCTCCAAGATGGTCAATACTAGAGGAATGATCGCAGGAGGACTCGAGTGGGTTTTTTACTTCACCGCTCATTTTGTTATTTACCTTATACTTTGTCGTTTGGCACCGACATGTTAGTCGGATCGTCTTGTATTTACTTTTACATAATTGTAACTAAAGTCAGACTGCAGCTGATAACAATTGTGTATACATTACTACATCATCTGGCTATGTTTTGTAAAGCCAGATGTCAAGAACATTTTGACAGAGCGTTTGGGACGCCTTACTGCTTTATCTTACATGTTCTCTATTTCTGTTCCTTGTTTGAATGATTGAGACAATAGATGTGAAGTGACCATAGTAGGACTTTTATGTAGTATGCACCCCCTCGTCTGGTTAGACAGCATTGATCGTATTATACGGTATTCATCTACCCATAATACGTAGCTGGCTGAGTCATCCTCCCGCTCTCCAGTATTCTGGTTCTGGGGCGTGACATATTTCGACGTATCATGGGACTGAAATGGTCGCACGAGGCACGTTGCAATTCGTTAAATGCGAGGGTCGTAGGCTGAGGCAAACTCACTTTCGTTTATCTCGGTCATTGAGATGACCCGATTCGCTTCTCAAGCGTTCTTGTCCACGAAATCAGTATAATTTCTTCTTAGCGGGGTCGACCAAGTCTAAGTAATTTTCGTCCAATTCAAGACTAAGTATTGCACTATCGTCGAGCATATCTTCCTATCAATGGTTCAACTCGTTATACCAACTTTTACTTTCACGATATCGATTCCATATCATTCGCTTATTTAGGGCCAATCTTGGTGTCGTTCACGCACACTCCGCTCACACGTTTCTTCGATTCCGAGCCACGCTCGTACTAGTATCATTCCTTTCTTTTAACATGATTCCAAGTTCTCGATACTCTTCCATTCCTCAAGTCTCGTTTGGAATTCAATGTGTCACTTGGTTAGATCGTGTACGCATTCCAGGTGTCCCCAAAATACATGCATTCACCAAACCGCGTGATAGAGAATTCATCATTCTCACTCGAGTCGCATCGTGCACATACTCCGACGTCCCTGAAATATATGCATGTCAGCCGAGTCTCGTGAGCAGGGTTTCCTATATTCGTGATTTATGCTATCCATCCATGCCAATCCTCAAGATCAATCTTTCGATTGCTAACAATTGAAACAGGACGTCTCGCCTAACCGCTAGGCTATTTCTTTTCGAGGCTAAGTCAATGTCAGGATTGGAATCATAGTACCCCAACAATAATGCCAACACTGACCCCAATCCTAGGATCAAACCAAAGTCGGTAGTACGGGGGGTTTTCTACCCAAGCTCGCGTCACTCAGATTCTAAACATCGAGCACGATCACCTATTCGCATCAATGTATTCGTTGCACATATTCGAATCCATTCAAATCACCCAATCGACATACTTCACATATCCATTCTAACCAATTCATGTATTTAATCATGAGGTCATCCAGCTCGACAATACATTATGTCCCAATCTCACGCGAGTTCGATCAACCACGGTGGTTTATGAATCACCATACAACGCTTCCGCAGAATAATCATTCTCATCGGAGCGTAACTCTTGTTTGAGTTTAGACTAACTCATTCTCGATACGCGGATTGGACCTACTCAATCCTCAAGTTCAATCATCAAACATACTGATTTATTCTCGAGTTTACCTTCGTGTCAAACCACAAGTCGAAGCAATCAAATTGCCACGCCATCCAAGTTCAATCACTCCCGCTGTATGAATCACCATATCAGCGCTCACGTGGAGTGATCGTCCTAATCCGGCGCGACGCATGTGCGAGGCTGGAGTTGCGCTCGCATAAGATAAGAACGTCAATGTTGTGGTTGTCAACGAAGCAAATCCAAGCATTCTCATTTTCATCCAAGCCAAATCAATTCGACAGTCTGATCGTCATGCGTTCAACTAAAAAATCCTCGAGCCAAGTCTATCTTTTCCTCGATACATTTTTAACATCCCAAGTATAGCATCCAACGGAACAATGACATTTGCACGATCGTCATTCGTCGAGTCAGAGTACCCTCGAGTTATCGCATATCGATCTTTGATATGCCTCAATACCATCGACGATATGCGTAACCTGACGATCTTCCTTTGCAACCAATTTCGAGTCGTGCGTTGATGCTGTTGTCCGAGTTGGATATTCCATAATTTCATTTAATATTCAAGATCAAGATCAAGTTCAACTGCTATTCCTCAAGCTAGTTTCAAGATCGTTGTTCAAACTCAAGTCACAATTCATTTGAATCAATCCGAAATCGTATGCGCGATCCTCTAAGTTTCCTCGATCAAGACCATTCATTTTCATTCATCGTTCCGAACCATTTTCTAACTCGCGTTGTCCATTGACAAGTTGTTCAGCGACATCTCGTTCGGGACTTTTGAAGTCACGGCCAACTAAGCGTGACACGTTCTAACGCTTTGCGCGATTGTATCGCTTGCCGACATACTCGTACGATCCGTAAATCCTTTAGTCTCGCTCGAACAATTTCTATGACATCCATACACCACTCAGGGTTCGAGCTACTCGACTAGTCGTCGACACTCATTCTTATTCTTCTTCGAACCTATCACATACACCACTCGGATTCAAGCCATACGATCTAGTCCTCAATCACGTTCGCGTAATGCGCTAAGACATCCTTCAGATTCGTTCGACGAATCTCTAGCGTAATCGCTCACGTCGTCTCGATGTACTAAGTCGTTCGTACTAATCCTCAAAATCTAAGCCAATCTTTCGGGTACGCCTAAGCGTTAACTCGATAGAGTAACTATCGATAGACACTCAAAGTGTATCTCCGTTCTCGATCGAGCGATATTTGATATCGCTCGCAACCCGATTGCACCCAAAAGTCGAGGTGCACGACACGCGGCACAACTTAGCCAGAAGGCCGTGTGCATAGCTATCCCGTGCGGACTATATTCGAGTTTGCACGCTCACTTATTCTCGTTCGAGCGATAACCGATCTCGCTCGCATTTGTTTGTACCGGAAGGTCTAGGTGCGCGATACTCCGCACAACTTAGCCAAAAGGCTGCGTGCATAATCATCCTGTTCGAACTATACTCCGATCTCGTATACTTCGTTTGCTATTGTCAGCGTAAGCTTATTCAAGCATGTACTGCGTTTACTAACTCTTAGCATCGGTTCCTTCCAACTCAAGTTCGTCGTGGTGGCACAAAGACCTTCGCCTATCGATCCCGTCCAACCGAGTACCCGTACGAGCTTTTGAAAATATTTAGACTTATTGTATGGAACATCCCAAGGCACAACGAGAGAGAGCGTACACTTCTTTTTCTAACGACGAACTTTCAAAACTGAAAAATCGACGTGAAGTCCAAGGACGTAAAGCCGTGCTCTGATACCAATCTGTCACGCCCCGCTCCCGTAGGAGCGATCGTCCTCGCTAAGGCGTGATGCCGCACGGGCCTAGGTTGCGCCCGTGCAAGGCCAAGTCCAGAAACGACCGATTTGAGCTAGGCCACAGAGTCTCACAGAGTGTCCCCATTGCAGCGGAAAGTAAATAAACACAAGTAGAAGCGAATTCGAACTCTTTATTGATATTCAAGAAGTTTACAAGCGGCGCTAGGCCGATATTATAAGTCGCTCAAGCTCTCTCTCTGAAACATAAAAAGGCGTACCAAGTGGCTTACAAGATGGAATGATTCATGGCGATGTTCCGATACATTATGTCCTGTATATGGCGCATCAGCTCCTTGCAACGCTCCAAAGCTCGAGAGATAGCTCCGCGCCTTAGCACGTTCGAGGGAAGCTCCGTACCCGATGACGTCTCCTGCATCCTGCAAGCAGACTGTGGGGTTATCAGTACATTGTTATGCACTGGTGGGGAGGCTAGATCTCCCACAATGCTATCATTACCAAACACGTTCTATTTTCTTTTGTGCATCTCTATCATTCATTGTCTTTCTAATCTTGCCTTAGGATCATTTTTATGGCATATCTCATAGCCTATCTCGTGTTACCGAATACAAGTGTCGCATGGAAATACATGCACGACTTACCCATACTTACCGTCCGGCCTTCCCTGTCCAAAGTAAACCAAGTTAGACAACAATTCATATATTTTAACTTAACATGATTCACGTAAGCATTCAGTGTCAAGGGCGTGTTCCTGTCTCAGATTCTAGCGCGTCGTAGGCGTGTGTTCTTTTAACTCGTTTGCATGAAGTACTCTTTGTCATTTGGTGTGATACATTTCAAGCCATTCAGTAGGCGCTTGTTCATTTAACTTAGACTACTTTGATTTCAATGTAAGGACTTGCATGTGGATAGCCACCAGCAAAGCCCACTTAATCTATATGTACCGGTCGTTGGCATCATAAGCCATTTGGACATATTCTCCCTTGGTATTTCTCAACTTAGCGTAGGGTGATGGCTGGTACACCCCATTAAGTCTCTTGAAATATCCTGCACTTACGTCTCCCGGTGCCCAAGTCCGCACCCAGGCAGCCCGTAAGCCCCGTTTTGATTCCGCCTTGGCCGGCCACGATTTCCCCCCCCATCGCCCGTGCCGCAGAATTCTTCCTCATGACGGCCACGGTATTCCCCCCATCGCCCGTGCCGTTTGTCCACGACCATTTCGTATTGTCTTGTCATTTTAACTTAACGGCTATCTCCGAGCCGTAGGCTAACCCTTAGCCATAATGCGTTATCAACCAGGTTGGTGTCCGTGCAGCGCGGGTAGCGAGCCCCATTGCACGTGCCCGTCACACCTGTCGCTAACCATTCTTTTTTTTCTTATCTTTCACATGTTCTTTCTTTTCCTTCTTTCTTTCACTTGTTCATTCGTTCATTGATTCATTCACGTATTCATTGATTCATTCATTCATTCGTTACGCAACTCCCAGTGCGGGAGTCGCCTTGGCGACCCATCGGTCCTATAGTCTTTCAATTTTGCTATACTCTACTCGGAACGACTATGTTGATAGTCTTCCCATTTTATTGTTGTAAACCATTCATTGTTTTATTGTTGAACACATAAGGGACTTGAACGTAGCTTGTGCCTTAGCACGAGCGTGGAGCCCGGTACGAGAGTTCACATTTTCCAAGTTCCTTTCCATATTCTATACAAGCATACAAGATGGGATTATTCCCTTAGCTAGGTGCGTTGAGTCATTTATTAGCATGCACGGTGTTATCGCCTAGCAATTTTAGCATTAGTGTCTGTATTGTTATGTGTCTAGGCTAAGCAAAGACGGGTTCATCGGAGCCACCCACCTTAACAATGTTCGCATCGGCCGAGCGATACTCCGAGCGCGCCTTTGAAACTCTAAGTCTGGATTCATCTTGACGGGCCAATGTAAGCCTTGCATCGATTCTTCATCAGGTCGATGCCAACTCTTCGGGTCGACGGCTCGTTTGAGTCGTTGCACTGGCCGTTTGAATCGGTGTTCCGCTAGGGCGGAGCGGGTCATTACATAAGCAGCCCCCTCTCTCTCTATCACTCACATCTTTCTCTCTCCTCCTCTTCTTCATCATCATCATCCTCTCTTCTCTCTCATCCCTTACCACCACAGCCACCACGAGCACCACCTCCACCACCGCGAGCACCACCACAGCCACCACGAACACCACATCCACCACTGCGAGCACCACCAGCCACCACCACTCCTCTTCTCCTTCTTCCTTCCTCCTCCCCGCCGCCGGGCCGTCGCCGCCGTCGCCGCGTTGCCGCGAGGCAGCTGCAGCACAGCAGCAGCCGCGACCAGCCGCCGCACGCCGCCGCGTGGACCTCCCCCCGACGTCGGGCGCACCCTCCGATGAACCCTCCCTCGCCATCCTCTTTCTTCCCTGACGAGCCACGTAGGCTATTCGTGCATTTCGCATGGGATTCCGTCGTGAAGCACGAAATGGCGAAGTCGAAAGTGCGTTTCGGGATAGCGTCTTCGTGCATATTTTCTGAGGAATTCGACCGTTGGATCGTCGATCCATTTCTTCCGTCTCCATCTCGGTATATCCCTCTTCACTCTTCTCAAGTTTCATATGTTAATTTTGTCATTGGATACATCAAAATCGGTCGCCAAGTTGACCATTTAAATTGTACTATTTTTGGACAGTTTTGTGGAGCCAACTTCGTCGGCTCGTATCTTCGCCATAGCAGCTCCGTTTTGCGTGCCACTAGTTTCTGTATGCAGCTGATATAACCATCTTCCTATCCCTCAAGTTTTGTTTCATTGTGAGCTTGTTTGATTGGTCGAATTCGATGCCAAAGTTGGCCGTCCAAATTCCTAATTTTGTACTTGTAAAATCCTAATTTTGAATCCGAGACTCCGGATTCGAATTCTGACACCACCAGTAGACTCGTGGCATCGTTCTGGCACGAATTCATATAAAGTTTGTTAGATTTGGAGGACGTGGACCCCGACACGTATTTTGGTGCAAGGAGGGCCCCATAGTCGAGTCAACGGGTCATTTTGAGATCGGTTTATTGGAATCCAATTTCAGATATACCGTTGAGTTCGTATCGTCATTTTGGACTCGTTGACATATAATTTGCTAAATTTTGTGGACATTGACTCCGGCACGTATTTCCGTGCAAATCGGATTCTCATATCCAGGTCAACGGACCATTTTGAGATCGGACCATCGGAATCCAATTTCGGATATACCGTTGGATTCGTATCGTCATTCTGGATTTGTAAACATATATTTTGCTAAATTTTGGGGACTTTTATCCTGGTACTTATTTCGGTACAAAGTGGGTCCGACACGGACACCATTTTGATCTGAAATTACTTTTTTGTCCCTATGTCCAAATTGGACTTATGGGTAGGCTATTCTAGCTATTTTGACCATTCTGGACACGTTGGTATGTTTGTTTCATCATCCGACAATATATGTAGACTTATTCCCTATCTATCACCATTTGTTATAATCCTTCTCTTTTTTGGTTTGTATTTTGAGATTCGTGCATCAAAATTGAGATCCATCGATTCTAGTGATTTCATATCACTAAAATTGACCAGTTGTCTATGTGGATGATTATAGAGACTAGCTTTGACCTAGTTTAACCTAGCGTGGCCTAAGAGTTGACCAATTGACCAAAGTCAACTGTATGTCAACCTTTGACCCAGTTTGACTGAGTTTGACCTAGAATAGGCCTAGAAGCATAGAATTAATGTATTTATATATTTATTGTTTACTCTAGAACACTAAGTAACTCTGTAAATTTATATTAGGTCTCTGTGACGTCAGTTCAGGCATCGACCCTCACTTATTGCTCAGGACAGCAGACGAGTACATTCTCTGATAGTTTTTATTGTCTTGATATTTGCTATATCCGATTCAGTTGTAGTGTTTTACTTGATTTTTGACACGATGGTACACAGAATAGTATACGTCGGATCCTGTCATGAGATGTCATTCCTGGGTTACCATGGTATATTGGTACATTGTTCGATCTTGTTTTCTTGTACTTGTATAGACGTCGATTCCTAAGGGGATTTGCTACCCTCTTAGAGAATCTCGCATCATGACGTGACTTGTTCGGATCCATTGTACTACTCGGAGGTGGGGAGTTATTAGAGGTTATGTGATCATACCCCACTGGTTACTACTTGCATCATAACTTTACCCTCGTCTCACATAGGGTAAAGCCTGACCTGATACTACTTGCACCATAGCTTTCCATTTTGGCCGGCCTGATCTCCAGGTTTATCTGCGCTTGTTCTTGCACCATAGCCGGTCAAATGGAAGAGCCTGATCTTGATCCAAGCCGATCACATAATGCTCTAATATCTCAAGGCACTGTTTATATTTACATTATACATTAGATATTACTTTACTGTTCTACATTCCAGTATTTCATACCCTGACATGATATCCAATTTTATATATCTTGTTTATATTTCAGTCTTGATATTTTATCTTGTATTTCATTATAATTGTCTCTTATAGAATTTGTCAATTCACATGGAACTGCTATTAGTTTATGTACTCGTTTTCATCCTGACTGGATACGTTGACAATATTTTTAGGAGTTGTTCTGCCCTCATTATTGGACTACAAGATGTTGCTGGCTGGGGTTGTTCTCGGTATTATTCACCGTGAGTTGTCTCCCTTGAGTTCTAGGTCTGGTTGTTATTTTATTTTTGTTATTGTTTTCCTTCCGTTTCATTCTTGTCTCATATGATCCCTTGTAGATTCTAGTTGTTCTAGTGATATTGGAATTTTTCTTGTCTTATCTTCCTTAGCATTTGTGATGTGATATGAGTACCTTTATAGTTATGGATCTTTTAGATATTGTAGTTAGTATTGGGTACTTGACAGCGCTCTACTATCGATACTGCGGCGTAGGCTGGGCGTGGCCTACGTATTCGTACCCGTATATCCGGGTGCGGGTCGTGACAAGTAGGACTCACAATGAAGTAAAATAACTATAAAAAAAGAGAGGATTATTATATCAACAAATTAATTAAACCTAAATCATCTAAGGAATCATCATATCTAGGCCATGGATGCACAACTCGGTCCATTGCATGTACAATGTATTCTGAATTTGTCATCAATAAATTTTATGAGAGGACATACAATGAATAATATCGTCGAACCTAATGGTTGTATGGTGGGTGCCCTTGGGGGTGAAATAAGAAAATTCATAAGAAAGAGGCTTATCAAAGTCAGAAAATTAGTTGAGTACAAAGCATATAAATATTAGTCGTCGTATACTAGTTCCCAGAAGCTCATCACAAGCAATGCATATATAAAAATTATTCATCGTTTAATCAATTGACATATTAAACAACGAAATAATTGAGTCTAAAGTATCTAACTAATCCACGAATTTAGTCCCAGACACATGCTTATTGAATGCACTATTTTGAACAAATTTGTCATTTAGTTTGTCAAATCCACTCGTCTTGGAGAACCTTACTCTTGGACCACGAACCACAAGAGTTCATAAGAAAGAGGGTGGAGGTACAAAACACTAAGGTACAATTGAATCATGTCCCAAGATAACTATGAAGCATACAAAGTTTCCACTTCAAACTTTGAGGGTTATAAAAGTCAGAAAATTAATTAAGTTCAGACAATCATTATATCCAACTCCCGAAACTCAAAACTCAGTTTCTCGCAAGAACTACGTATCTTAACAAATCTAATTCGTCGAACTCAGTTCTCTCAGAAAGAGGAGGTAACCTCACCCAAGAGCGCCCCTATGGGGAGATTAGATGCACCGAGAAGGAAAAAAAAAAAGACAATTCATAAGAAAGAGGAGGGTGGGAGGTGTTTTATCACACCCTCCAAAAAAAAAATGGAAATGAATATCCACCATAAACTTTCCCCCTTAATCTAATATACCCCTTACAATTCTAACCATATCTTTCCTTGGAGAGAGAGACCTCACTAGGGAATGCCAATGGGAAAGTTCTATGTACCTCTCAGTAAACATGCAAAATTTGCGATTTAACTTAAACATGGTATTGAAGTCAAAAAATTAATTGAGTCCGAAAATATCTAAGTCGACATCACATCTACGCCTAGACACACAACCTAGTTTGTCGCAATCAAATACATATCTAGTCTCTATATAGAATTTCACCACAACCGTTAAATTTCAGTTCGTCGAACCCAATGACATTTCGTGCAAATCCTTTTCTGTACGAATCCTTAGAAAGAACTCTCAAAAATCTTCACTATTGAGATTAATGCAATGGGATGGAATAGTCTTGTCCAAAATACCAAGAGGTGCCAGCCCTTAGGTGACTCACTTGAAGTAAGAGAATCCATAAAAAATTATTGAAGTCATAGAATTAATTGAGTCCAAATCATCTAATCGATTGTCTAGTCCCCTAACTCATCTAATCGATTGTCTAGTCCCCCAAGCACTCATTGTAAGTAATGCACATCTAAAAATATTTGTTGTTTGACTAATCAATATATTAGACGATGAACTAATTGAGTCCAAAGTATTTAATATCATCGATGAAATTAATCTCAACACACTTACATCTCACTGCATCGCAAGCACTAATTTGGACAAATATGACATTCAATCCGTTCATTCCAGAGAGACAAAAGTGATAAGTAACTTCAGTTTTTGGTAACCATACGAAGGTCAAACACACCATAAACAAAAAGAGTTTGTAAGAAAGATGGTGGGGGGTGCAAAGCATCTAAATGATCATGGTATCATGTCCCAATATGTAACTTCAAACTTTGATGGTTATCCAAGTCAAAACATTAATTCAGTCTACCATCCAAACGGTAGTTGTATCTCACAGCCTCACACACACAACTCGGTCTGTCGCTTGCAAGCACTTAGATTCCGTTTGATTCACTATTTTTTTTCTATTTGATTACATTACGACTGCAATTACATTACAGGAAAGAGATATCTCCCATTACCGATGAGAGGTTGGACACACCGAGAAGAAAAAGAAAAAAGAAAAGAAAAAAATCCATATGAAAGAAAAGGGTTGGGGAGGTGCCTTATCGCACCCTCCAAAGATAGGAAAGGGATATCCCCCCATTAAACTTTCCCCCTTAATTTAATCCCCCCTCTCAACCCCCCTTTAAAACACCCTCCAAATCCTAATCAACCACCCCTTGTTAGCCCCTTAAAAATCCAAACTTTCTCCTTCAAACTCTCTCTCTCTCCACTCTTTATGTCCACCGCCGCCGGGAACGGGTCCGCCGCCGCCGCCGGAGGCGGTGGAGGCGGCGGCGGTCTCCGGCCGGCGAGGCTCCCCCGGTGGACGCGGCAGGAAATTCTGGTGCTCATCGAGGGGAAGCGGGCGGTGGAGGTGCGGGGGAAAGGGAGGTCGGCGGCGGCGGCGGGGAGCACGTCGGCGGCGGTGCTGGAGCCGAAGTGGGCGGCGGTGTCGGCGCACTGCCGGCGGCGGGGGGTGGACCGGGGGCCGGTGCAGTGCAGAAAGAGGTGGAGCAACCTCGCCGGGGACTTCAAGAAGATCAAGGAGTGGGAGGAGAGGAGGGGCGGGGAGGCCGACGGCGGGAGGGAGTCGTTCTGGGCGATGAGGAACGACGCCAGGAGGGAGAGGAGGCTGCCCGGGTTCTTCGACCGCGAGGTGTTCGAGGTCCTGGACGGCGGGCCGGTCCCCGTCGCGATCGCGGTGGCGGCCGCGGCGGAGGAGGAGGAGGTGAAGGTGGAGGAGGAGGAGGAAGAGGAGGAGGAGGCGGCGGTGTTTGACAGCGGGAGGACCGCAGCGGAGGACGGGCTGTTCTCGGACGAGGAGGACAAGGAGACCGAGGAGGAGGACGAGAAGGCGGAGGGGGCGGCGGCTATGGAGGAGGAGCCGGCGGTGGCGGTTACGCCGATATCAGGTAGTTGACTCTTCTCGTCTTCTGTTTGGTTATATGGCTAGTAATTTTGAGTTTCCATGTGTATCTGATACGTGTCCGACACGAGACAAGGATATGGCACCTTCTCATTTTTCGGAGTGTACGTGCTTCCTAGTTACTAGGTTTCATTGCCAAGCCCTCTCTTTTGCAGAGGGTTGACCTCAGGTTGGCCGCAGGTTATATAATCTTGGAAGCTGCTACGTTGTCCGCGGTCTGTGACCGCGGGCATGACCGCCGCCGACGTGGCGGCCGGCCATTGGCCCCCTGGTCCGGTGGGGCCCGGAGATAGCAGGGGGGCCAATGGGTGGCCGCCACATCGGCGGGCGGTCACGTCCGTAGTTACAAACCGTGGGCAAAATATCATTTCCGTATAATCTTTCTTTATTCTTTAGTGGACAGTATTATCATTCTCCTTAATTCTCGATGGGAGAATGCTTTGATGACAAATAGGACGGTGGTGATGATGAAGATGACGAGTTTAAACCATTACACTTGATTTTCCTTTTGTTTGCAGAGAAGAAGTATGAAGCCTTCCACCAGGAGTTCTCGGACTCAGGTATCAGTTGCGATGCTTATGTTTTTATCTAATTTATTTCTTGCTTTTTACGCGAATAGAAGGAATTTATTGCTTGATACTGTTCACGGCCAACTTTATCTGTATCTTGTTCTGAACCTTTGATTCCTTAGCTAGGAACGACAACAACAATTGGTGATAGTTATAGAAAGTAGACAGCTAAAGCTTCGGTTTGATTTTTGGTGAAGAATTCGGAAGTTGTCAAGTAACTTGTAATGAATGAACTGTGAGCAGTTTTCTGTTCTGTAGAAATTCCATGGCAGTCACCCTAGAAGAAGAAGGGAATGAAATTAAAGTTTGGTGTGTGACAGGAGGATTTAAATTTCTATTATGTTCATTTTTCAGTTAAGTGCCAATTTAAAGTGCCATTCTGTATTATTATTCAGAAGGATGACATGATGTTATTACTGGAATGGAAGGATAAGGAGAGAGATCTCTAGCATGCTGCAAATTAGGCAATTTCTTAAGTCCTTCAAAATAATCAATTAGAACTAATAGAGCTTTATTGGCACTTTAAAAAATTGCTTCACAGTTGATGATAATTTCCATCGCTAACAGTTGATGATAATTATCAAAAGGTTCTTTATATTTTTATTTTTATGCAATTAGATTGGTCATATTGTGAAGATATCAGAAACTAAGAATTTAAATGACTGAACTGGAAACAAGATGAGCTAATGAAAATTTAATCAGTCGACACTTTCAAGGCCCGTGGCCGATTTTATAGTTTATATATATATATACTCTGTACCTTTAAATCCATAGCTAAAAACGACAATAGACAATAGGTATTGGAAGTTCAATCTGTTTGAATTCTAACAGAAGGGTGAAACTTGAACTCGATGAAGCGAACTTTGATGTGAGAATAGATGAACATAAAATTCTATTAGGTTCACTTTTTCACTAAATTCCAACTTGAAGTTAAATGTTTTATTTGGATAAGTTCTTTCTATAGGTACCGGAGGAACACTTTGAAATTAAGAATTGTTGAATTTGCCCTTGATATCCTAACTTAAACAGGATGAACTGTATTCTTGATAAGAGTAATATTCTTTGTACTGTTCCTGTCACCCACAACTGTGTAGGCATCCTAATTTGCTCAGTTGCAACGTGCCATATGATGATAAGTATAATATTACCCTTGAAATGATTAGCTTCCATTCCTGTGGTAGGCTGTGACAATATGAGTCTGAAATGATGACAGAATATTATTACTGTCAGGATGATATCAAGTGATAGGTTTGGACATAGTGGGGAGTAAACCAATTTCTTGAGACCTTCCAACTTTAACATTATAAACAACAAAGTTTATTCCAAATCTTTGGAGTTGCCTACATGAATCCTTCATCTTTGATAGAGGCCATCCCCTCAGAAACATTAGCAACTGCCACATTGGTTTCTTTTTCCTGCCTCAGTTTTGTTCTTGTCTGACCCTACACCTAGCATCTTATGACAGGTTAGAGCATAGGTCACTTCTTTGTCTAATAAATGGAGTTACTACTCGGGCATATTTCCTCTCATTCATATAGAAGATACTTGTTGACCATTTCTAACTTTTCACTTCGACAGTCATATCAGTCATCTCAAATTTCCTACTAAAGCACCAATTTCTTATTGTATCTTGAAGTTTATGCAACTACCATCTCAAAACTCTCGTCTCACCTATTTTTATCTCATGAACATGTTTCTTCGATGCCCAAGTGTTTACCAGAAACATTGGCTCAATCATCTATAAAATTTTCTTTCAGGTTAAGGTATTCAAGTTCCCATAGCACTTGAGGCATGAAACCTTGCAAATTTTGATTGTAGAAAAAAGTGTCACAAGTGGCGTATTAAAAGTATCACACATTACGTAGTAAAGTTGGGGGGAATATACAAGGAATGGAAGGTATATTATTTGAATTTATGGGGAATAATATATTATCCAGAAAGAAAGAGAAATAGCCGATAGATGTGCCTTATTGCATGTAGATTATTTCAAAAATTGCAGACTGACAATGACGGTTTGAAGTTATGTTTTCTGTGTTGTATTCTTATTGTGCCAACTGAATTCAATTCGAACAGATATCTAAAAACCTTTTGGATTCGTATCTGAATAATTTGTCATTCTTACAAATAAATAAATTTGAGGAAAAGAACTGACTTCATTGTAAGTCAGTTAAATTAGTGCAACATGTTTTGTCGAAAGGCTTCCCTATGAACATAGTTGCAGATGCTTTTCTGGAAACATTTATTAATCTATGACAATTTCATTCTCATTCGAACTTGTAAGAACCACATAAAGAGTGTTTATTCTCTTCTATATAACTTTACTTATTTAGTATCAACCAAACTGATTTAACTCTCTACAGGCATGCCCAAAGATAAGCAACCAGAAAACCCTGAGACAGGAACCTTGCCGTCGCAAGGACAGAAGAGGAAGAGGACATCACAGGAAGGATCCGGTGATGACAGCCTACAGGCCAAACTGATCGAAGTACTGGAGAAAAACAGTAGAATGCTTTCAGCGCAATTAGAAGCTCAAAATGTTAACAACCAATTGGAAAGGGAACAGAGGAAGGACCAGACCAATAGCTTGCTCGGCATTCTCAGCAAAGTGGCAGATGCTCTGGGAAGAATTGCTGACAAGTTATAGCCAGCAGTTGCTGCAGATGAGAGAGGGGACATGATTGCAGCCAGCATGTTTAGTCTGTTAGGTTGATGTACAGATTTTCTCCATTAGAGTGATGAGAGTTTTATAGGTAGGTAGCTAAGTTATAGAGAGAGAGGAGAGTTTGCCAGGTTTGGTTTAAATTACATAGTCATAGGTATTGGTTGGTGATTGGTTTTAAGTTAATGAAGAAAATTAGAAGCTGTGATTTATAGCAACATAGAAGTATTGGAGCAATACTTGTGAGATCTCCTTGCATCTGTTATATACATTTTAGCATTGCATTAATTTAAAAACTTGTGCCATAAGCATCTGTTATATATAGCATTGCATTAATTTAAAAACTTGTGCCATAAAACGTCAATCAGGGAGATCTAACATAGACCCAAAAATCAGGGTACAGCCAGAGGTAGGACTATTTTTAGGTAATAAATTTGCAAGATTGAGAGCCTTGCTTGAAACAATTTGACACTCTCCAGAGGAGCTTCGTAACACTTTGAAGCCCCAAAGACCAGTTTTCTCATGATAAAGAGAAGAACAGTTGCAGTTTTTCTGTTCTCCTGGAAATCACATTTAGGAATTTTATTCAACATAGGAGAAGCAACGTATATAAATCATCAAAAAATGAGAAGAGAGACATCCTCTTCCTCCTATAACATATGAAACATCAATGATAAGTTTTTTTTTATTAAAAAAAAAAAAAAACTGATCTCTCCCTCAAGATCCACAAGAACAACTTCAAGAAAAGAGCACAGCAATAATCAGTTAAGAAGCATAGCTTAAGCTTCAATAGATATCATTACACATGATCAAGATATAGTCCTGCTAAATCCTAGATTAGTCAACCTGAATCCCCTGTTGTCGTCTTTGAGCGATATTGCCGAGCCCTTCGTGAGCTTACATTCATCTCTACTACAGGGGTTTCAGCATCATCTTCATCCATTTCACACACATAGTCGTCTCTGTCAACCCCAGCTGCGATGACCACGGAGCAAGATGAAAGCTGACCCTTCCCCTTCTCATTTCCTGGACTCTCGTCCATTGGGACAACATCGACGGACTTTTTTCTAGGTGTGAAGGTCAAAGATTTTGGAAGTTCCACAGGAAACTCGGGTTGCGACTGACCAGGTTTAGCTCGCTTCACCAAGTTTAAGAAGTCTGCAAAGGCTTGCTTGTTGGTTTCGTCATCGTTGACACTCTCCGAGTCAAAAGTGTAGTGAGTATACTTCGTGGGATTTCTTATATAATCAGGAACCCCAGCAGACTCTTCACGAGGCGTCGTCTGGATTTTTGGAACTTCGCTAGTTTCCACACACTGAGGAACCATAGGAAAATCTTGCAGCTCCTCTTCGTCATGATCTTTACATTCTTGATCAAATCTGACTCGTTTCTTTGGCTTTGGATCATCTCCACCCTCTTTCCTTTTCAGAATAGGCTTCAAAGTGACACCATTTTCAGTTATCTTCATTGATGAACCACTGGAGGGCCTGTCCCTGTCATGGGCTGGAACAGGACAGTTTTCAGCAACACTTTTGTCTTCTTTGAGTCGCACACTTGCAGCGAAGTGATCAGCACGTGGATCCTTACATAAAGGGTGGGCTTCAACAGATGGTTCCTCAAGGCAATCAGGAATAATAGCATGTAAATTTAAGTAAGGCCCATGATCCTTGACATCCCTCATGTACATGCGCTCGCCAGCATCTTCTCTGCATAGGGCTGCTTTGTCGTATTCATCTTCCTCATCCTGAAAAGTAAATAGGTAAGGTTTAATAACATGATTAGGAGAATAGGCAAATCACAAAGTACCAATGTTGATGCTTCCCGTCGAAGACTAAGGTCCCATCTAAGTTACCAAAAATATATAATAGAGATAAGCATCGATGGGAAAATAAAATAATAAGAATGACGTGTCAAGAAAATGGGACACAAGGAACTCAATTGGTTTTCCTCCAGATCTAGATACTAGTTACAGGAGTTTGGTTGGGCCAAAGAGCAAGACAAAATGACAGGTCTTCATTGTGCATGCTAAATTAAAATCTTAACTAAGTTGTTAAGGATAAAATAGTGACCTTCCTTTTGAAGCAGAACCACTATGATTGTACACTTACTAAATAGACCATCCTCGCAGGTTTCTAGACCAAACTGTCATACAACAGCAAATAGACCAACTATCATGCAACAGCAAATAGGCCAACTATCATACAACAGTAAATAGACCATACTAGAATCGGCTCATTAAAAAGATGAAAACACATACAACACCAGATGCAGTGGTAAACCAAAAACTATCTTACACCGGTAAAAAAAAAAAAAAAAAAAAAACATGATTCTTTTACTTGATTAATAAGATACAAAACACATGGAGCACCAGAAGCAGTAATCTTACATTTAAAGCAACAGAGAATATATCAGGTGTACTAACCTTGCATGTTCAGAGTGTGAACAAAGGCGAGATGGAAAATAACACAGCGAGTACTTCAGTACAGTACAACCTGTCCTGACAAGATAATACCCGTACTGAGTACCACAACTCTGAAAGGAACACCGAGCAATTGAACTTTGATACTGCTGCTCTCATACCATCAATAGACGTTAAATATACTGTCTGAAGTATTTCAATGTGAGCATTATATCATTATTATCCTTTGGTACTTCCTAAAATTGCCTTCCATCAGGGGTGTCGAATAATCGAGACGCTGGCATGCAGGTGAAGCGCAGACGCTTAGACTCAACTGAGCTTGCTTGATATGGTAAATGAAACGTAATTAAGCGTGTCAAATAATCGAGACGTTCGCATGCAGTGAAGCGTAGACGCTTAGACTCAACTGAGCTTGCTTGATATGGTAAATGAAACGGAATTAAGCTTCTAGTTAAGTTTAGAACAGAAAATGATCTGAACTTTGCTAATAGATTCTTGATAGATCCAAGAAACATCTGAAAATGTTTCAAGCGACCTTTGTTTTCTCACATTTTAGTCCACCATGCCAAATATCATGGTTTCAAACTTTTGGAAGTTCAAATCTTTATATCAGCCTCCACAATTTAGTATGTAAAACATCATATGCCAGTTAACATCATACAAGATCTGATGTAACAACCGTGTGCCTACTTCCTAGCCCTTTATTACACCTCCCTAGAAGGATTTCATTTGATGGTATCATGAGTCCAAACATATAACCAAACAAGTTATATGGTGCATGTTTCATCCAGTTCCAAAAGATATGCCATGTCAATATATGCTACACAAGACAGCCATGGAACCCGTATGATCTTCAAAATGAGATCATGAATTAATTATCTTTGATACTAGTATATATATTGTTACGATGGTTTCAGATTGATGAATGGGCATGTTTGAGAGAATGGTGATGTTTCAAACTACAAGCTCACATGCTTGATTTCACAAGTATATCATATGCAACGAATTCTACTAGTATACAAGAGAACACATTGTTATTTCTACAAACATTCCCATTCAAACACATACCACGCAACAAGAAGAATTTCTGAATTTCATATACCAGTTGCCAACGAAAATAGCTACAACTGAGATAGTTGACAGAAGCATGCTTCATACAATACTTACTAGAAGAAAATAGATCTCATAAAGGTTCACCTAGAAAGTATCAACAGTATTGAATTTCTGTTATCAGGTAAATAAAACAAGCGAATAAGATATGGAGGGACATTAGGACTTCAGGTTATTGTTGACATAAAAACTCTAAAGACACGCACACATTACGAATTCTTAGTAGGAAAAAGGTTAGTGGCACCCCTAGAAACATATACTACAAAATGGCACTCAATATTGCATCTCGAAAACATAAGCTACACTGTAGCACTTATTGCATCTCGAAAACATACTCGTAAAAACCCGCTCATCCGAGAAGGGCGGACATATGAAGTGTCATTCCCTATGTGAGTAAACAACAAAAAACTAGGCTACTAACAAACAGATGAGGTGACATTATAAATAGGTCCACTGAACAAATGCAATGGGAAAAATAGTATATACTCATAGGTAGGCACGAACCAATACCGAAACTGATACAACAAACCTGGCATATTGGATACGACAAAAACTCTAAATCAAGTTACAGCCAGTGCGGTAAAATAAGGGTTAATTGGCCGAGTAGCGGGGCACTTAATATTATTAGTGGGGTGCCGGAGTAACCAAAAGTTCCAAATTGCGCGATTAATCATTCAAGCAACCTGATTAATCATAACCAGCCCTGTGCTTAATGAAGATCGCTTTATATAGCACTGGTCGCAACGCCCCCCTGCTAACTCATCCTTGTGTTAATTAATATTCAGGCAACCCTGAGAAGGCTGTTTGGCATCCTATTTTCGGCATCAAACGCAGATCACACGTGTTGATTATCTGTAGCAGGCACGCCTGTTTAAATTACAGGAGTTCCAGTGCAGGGATGGGGCCAGACGTAGCTACGACCAACGTGTGCGCTTGGGGGATGTCGGGACAGCCTCATAAAGTAGAGATCAAGTGATACGTATGCTCAAACGAAGGACCAGTACACGGTACTCTAGAAGACCGGTGAACCAATAAAATTCCAACAGTTTCCGTGAGAGCCTATGTTGTAAAGACACAGAATACAACACGACAATGATTGTCCTTCTCCATGGTATTACATTCCTCTTCATAGTCAAGATCACCATATTGTCCCGATCGTCCCAAAATAGCTATGAGACTGGTGGCGAATAACGATCCCCAAATCGTGTGCTTTATGGCTGAAGAGAAACCCTAACCCTAACCGGAACCGGAACCGGAACATGCCATGAAGGATTGAGAAGACGAGCACATAGCAGCAACAACAAAAAAAATACTATAGCTGGAGAACCGACTGCAAACACTAACCCTAAAATTCTGAAGCCGGCCTCAAAATCTAACTAAAGAAACAACCACATGAACCAAAACCCCTAATTTCAGAGCATAGAGACATAACAGAAGCAAACAATGAACCAAAACCCCTAATTTCAGAGCATAGAGACATAACAGAAGCAAACAAATTACTTCCTAATTGGAGATCAGCTGTAAAAAAAAACCCTAATAGAACGAGAAATCGAAAGAAAGAGTACCTCGTTATCGAGCGTCGGATCCAGCCCCACCGAATCCCTAATCTCCTTCTCCTCATCCACTCCCCTCTCCTCCTCTTCTTCCTCCTCCGCGTCGTCGTCTTCTTCTTCGGCACCCTCGAACTCCCTCTTGCGGTCGGCGGCGCTCTTCTTCCTCCGGCTCCTCCTGGCGAGGCACCCGTCGTCTTCGTAGAAGGCGGCGGAGGTCGGGGCGTCCTCCCGGTCGTCGGCGGCGCCGCCGCGCTCGCGGTTCCACTCGCGGCGCTCGACCTCGCCGCCGGCGACGGACCAGGAGGAGGTCGGGAAGGAGTTGGAGGGGACCGTCTCGAACAACTTCGAGCCGAAGAGCCTCTTCACTCGGAACTCGAAGCTCTCTTCTGCCATGGCTTCTTCTTCTTCTCTCTCTCTCTCTCTCTCTTCTTTCTTTCTTTGCTTAATCATGAACTAATATATAAATAGAGAGAGCGAACCGCCTTTACTATTTTGGCCTGCTTTCCTTCTTGGGCCGGCCTGCTTCTATCCGACTCCGATAACATATTGGAAACTATTTTGGCCTGCTTTCCTTCTTGTCCAATTGTAAAAAAAAAAAAAAAATTGTCAAATTTATTATATTATGTGGTTTTGATCGAACAATTTGAGTAAACTATGGTAATATTAAACATATAGTATAATACTTATTGTTCGGAGCACACGTGTTGTGTGTACAAAAAGAGGTTGACAGTTTAGGACATATTTTGATCGACACAACTCTAAAGAGTTATGAAAGTAATACATTACATCCTTGTGTCTTCTATGCATATGTACCTTATTCTGAGTTATCAATAGTGTTTGGTTAGACACCATTATGTCTCCAACAATTGTTCAACTTTACAAAAAAAGTTGTTTGGATAAAATGAGAAAAAATGGTATTTGTAAGGGACAATTTATAGTTTCAATGTTTGACAAGCACGACAATATTACTTGATTATTGTTATTTTCCATGGTATGGTTGCCTCCTTAAGAATGAAACAACCATGGAAAAAATTGAATATATATTGAAGCTGCTACAACCAACACAAACATTGAATTACCACTACCAAGAAAATGGGAAATTTGTAACTTAAATAAATAGTGGTGATTCATTATGTGCCAAGCTTCATTTTAGCAGGTTCATTGTGAACAAGAATATATACAAATATAGCAGTTAAATTTTGTGATAAAAGTCGGATTATATAAATTATAGTCTTTAGTTGAAAAAGTTTCTTACAAGAATATTAAATTTTGGGCCTCAAGATGCCAAAGAAGGTCCAGGACAAAATAATGGTTTTAAGTTTGGGCCTGGAATCTTTTAATTGGTACTTGACAGTCACATTATCCAGATATCATCAGTTAAAAATATTTAGAAATTATAGCAAATGCTCACATTCAAAATATTAAAACTAGCATATGCCCGCACTTTTTTGAAAAACTAGCGAATGTCCCAATTTCTTTGTATAGAACAAATGATATTTTAAGATATACCTTTATTATTTAATCAAATTTTTGGCTGATTTATAAAGGAATAATGATATTTGTTAGTTTTAAAAAAAGTTGAGATATATGCTAATTTCTATATTTTGCATGGGTGTATTTGCTTATCCCAAAATATATCAAAATATCACAAGAAAAGAGGACTATATTTAATTTTATTTATATAAAGAATACCATTTTTTTTTTACAGATATTCTGCAATTGATGATGTATTGTATAGTTCAAACGAGTTGTGATGTGGTCTTGATCCTCCTCCCTAAACTAGGGTTCAAATAGGAGACATGAAAGGAACAGAGCAACGGTGAAGTGTTGTAGATAATGCTTTCTTCCAAACGTCGAAACGACTGAGTCAACAAGAACCTTACATGACAATGTAGTAGAGTAGAATACTAACTTGTTTGCGAAAGAATGTTTTATATATATAAAACATTCTTTCGCAAACAAGTTAGTATTCTACTCTACTACATTGTCATGTAAGGTTCTTGTTGACTCAGTCGTTTCGACGTTTGGAAGGAATGGGTAATTGTCGTTTCGACGTCATATATATATATATATATATATATATATATATATATATATATATATATATATATATATATATATATATATATATATATATATATTGAAGCAATGGGTAACTGTGGCAAACTTGTCTCTACTGGGGCTCGAACTCCTGACCACTTGGGCTGCATGCATCTCTCTTAACCACTTAGATGTCGATTATCTCCTAGAACGTGCGCGGCGCGTGTTCGATAGGGAGATGGAGGGAGATAAACCAAGTGGTGATGAGTAGCAAGGCTACTATATGTGCTCTTATTGAGACTAAAATAAAGTCCCAAAGAATGATGAATAGACGTACGCGTACTCCTTGGCAAAGTGTGCATAATCTTCATTTATGCAAGATGGCACGCATTTGGATACGATGGGACGGTCGATGCTGGGACGGCGAGATGATTCACTTGTCAGAGCAGATAATTGCCATTAAGCTCATCAATAGAGGGGGTCTACAATTTCTCTACTGTGCGGTATATGGTCATAATGACCGTAAGCGACGGGAGGAACTGTGGGCGGAAATCATACATATCAGTACAATGGCCAAGGTACAGCTGAAAATACCTCTACTTATCATGGGCGATTTTAATGCCATTCTGTATCGACATGAGAAGACAGGGGGGCAGACCAGTAGCAGATGCTATTCTACAAGAGTTCCAATCGTGCCTACTCCAATCTGGGTTGCAAAACCTGGAACGTACTGGTCACATTTGGACTTGGAACAACAAAGTCATAAGGAATAGCGTTGCTTGCCAGTTAGACAGAGCATTGGGAACCAAGAATGGTTTCAAAAATACCCGCACATGGTTGTGGAGGGTTTGGCGACGGGGACCAGCGACCACTCCCCATTGTGCATTCGCCTTACGTCAATTGATCGCGAGAAAGCGCGACCCTTCCGGTATAACAATAAATGGTCTATGATGGAAGGGTATCAAGAAGTAGTTGAAGGCGGGTTGCTTGAAGAAGTTATAGGTAACACTCAATTTAAATTGGTGCACAGACTAAAGAATGTGAAGCAAGCATTAAAGACGTGGAATAAGGGACGCCCAATCAAGAACCTGGCATTAGCGGAAGACAAGCTCCGGAGAATCCAACAGCAGTTGCAGCAGGATATCAACAACGCGGAGCTGGCAGAGGAAGAGCGAGTTCTAGTGTCTGAAGTCGGCAAATTAAGGCTACAAGAAGAGGTGGAGTTGGCACAGCGGGCGAAATGCGACTGGCTACGAGACGGCGATAGATGTACGAAGTTTTTCTACGACATGGTACGCATGCGACACCACCGGAACAATATCAGTAAACTAAACGGACCTGACGGCAATGAAGCAGTGGAAGGAAAGGATTTGCAGAATGAGGCCATAAGGTACTATACTGACATGTTCAACCAAACAAATTATATGACTCATTTTCCAAATATTGTGTGCAAGCGCGTTATCACGCTTAATGGCAATCGGAGGCTGCATGCCCGGTCAGGATGGAAGAATTGGAGGACATAATAAAGAAAGCAGACCCGAATACAGCCCCAGGACATGACGGGTTTGGTAGCAAGTTTTACAACGTTCACTTGGAGTCTATCAAACACCAGGTTCTGGAGGTGGTCTAGGACTTCTTTGTCAATGGGAGGCTGCTACGGGAATTAAACCACTTTCCTCACCCTGATCCCGAAGAAGGAGGGACTATTTCACTATCCGACTACAGACCTATCGCATGTTGTAACTATCTTTATAAGATTATTACACATCTGATGTGCAGGCGCATGGAAGACATCATGCGCGAAGTAGTCTTTCCAAATCAAGCTGCATTTATCCAGGGAAGAAAAATTGTCGACAACGACATGTTGGCACATGAGATGGTGCGTGACTTCAACAGGCCAGGAGGACAGAAGGCTTGCATTAAACTCGATCTGCGTAAGACGTAGGATACAATTAACAGAGAATTCGTTTGTCATATCATGAAAGAAATGGGATTTGACCAAACATGGGTTGCACAGGTTCGAGAGTGCATAACTACACCTACCTTTTCTATACTCATCAGAGGCGTCCCATGTGGCTTCCTGAATAGTGGTCGGGGGCTAAGGCAGGGCGACCCCCTCTCGCCGTATTAATTTACACTAGTTATGGAATATTTTTCCTGTCTTATGGATGAGGCTACCTTTCAGCAACGGATTGTTCCTTTATAGAGAGCAGTTGCACCACTGATTACACATCTATTATATGCAGATGACTTGCTCTTTTCATGTCTCCAAAGAGGGCTTGTCACTCTCGTTTCCCGTTATACGTATTTTCGTGTGCGTATACGAGATTTCTGGCATTTATCAGGTGGACACTAGTTAGACTTGTTTTGCTTAGCCTAGTTTTGGTTTAATCTGGACTTGTTTTATTGATCGGTTTGGTTCAATTTGACTTATTTGGCTTGGCTTGGCTTGGCTTGGTTTGAGATGGAGAGGGATGATATATAACCCAACTACTTTTCTCTCTCTCTCTCCTCAATCACTTCTTCATTTACTTCTTCATCTTTTTCATTTACTCCTCCCACCTACCAAGTCCTAGGCAAGTGCAACTTGCTTAATGGAGGAACTCCATTTTTGTTGTTCCATTATCTTCCTCACGAGAATCTAAGACACTTTAGTACTTGGCATTTTTAATTTTCATGGTTTATTTCTTGTAGATCTAAATTGGTTGTATTTTCAATTTTCTTGGGTTTTGATCTACCAAACTTTATTATTTTCAAGTTTTGATTGTTTTACGTTGTAGAGAATTCAATTTTACCCAAAATGGACCTTTGAAAAGTTAGATTTTGACTTGTTTTGAGGACGTTATGGCCAAAATAAGATTTGAGCATTTTCTAATTCATCTGTGCTGAATTTGGCAGGGACGATGAACAGTATCGCATGAATAGTGCCGCAGCCGCATGGAATAAATAGTATTGCAGCCGCATGAATAGTGCCGCAGCCGCATGAATAGTACCGCAGTCGCATAGAATGAATAGTACCGCAGCCGCAGAAATGAATAGTGCCGCAGCCGTATGAATAGTGTCACAGCCGCATGGGATGAATAGTATCGCAGCCGCAGGAATGAATAGTGCCACAGTCGCATGGAATAAATAGTGCCGCAGTCGCATGAATAGTGTCACAGCCGTATAGAATGTATAGTACCGCAGTCGCAGGAATGAATAGTGCCGCAGCTGCATAGAATGAATAGTGCCACAGCCACATGGCTTGCATAGTGCCACATAGTGCCGCAGAATGCTGCATAGGGCCTATTTTGGCTGTTTTTGGCTGTTTTAAGTCCTATTTGGCCGAATTGTGGCCAGAATTTCTTTCAACTCCCAACATGAAAGTTGTAGACCTTTTCCTTAGCTTCAAGAATATGTTACTAGCTATTTTATGCAAGTTTCTTTCATTCATGATAATGTACAGATAGAACATGATAGTGGCCTATTAAGGCGCACTCTTAGCTAGTAACAAGTAACAAGTAACTTGACATGATGATTCTTGATAGTGACCCGTCGTGGTGCACTCTTGACAAGTAACATGACATGATAGTGGTCCGTCGTGGCGCACTCTTGCTAAGTAAACCCAACATGATAATCTTGATATGCTGTTATGACGGCTATCTTGACATACTAAGTAACTTTTGTCTTGACACCGTGGGTGTTTGTGCTTGTATAAGCTACATGTCTCATCTTGCATCATGTCTAGGACATGAATTCCAGGTTACCACGGTCAGGAATTCATACTGAATCTGACTAGGATAAAGACTAGATTGATCATGTAGTTCATGAAGAGATTTTCCAGCTACAGGCAGTCCCGTTATCTGGGTGCTCTAATTGGACTTGTAGCCTGCCGTCGAGTAGGACACATTTCCATCACACTGTCATGTGTTGCACCCCAAGTCACCAATCCAACTCTCTCAACTTGTGACCGGATAACCTGAATTAAGTCTGCAGGGCTTGTGGCTGTTGGAACATCTCGATGCATCTTATTAGTAACTAAGCTTGTGATAACCCTAGTTAGTTAAAGTATCAAGCCATACTCATTGCTTGGCCGTGATTGATGGATGGAGTCCCGTTTAGTCTTGCCTAGGCAAGACCTCTACATGGTTATTTATGTACATTTCTGTTACGCTTTACTTTATCGATAATTGGTTAGTGACTAAGTTCTGTTCAGGTGAAGGGTTACAACCCTGGTCCTTATTTGGTTTACGGGTTGTAACTTGGCTACCGGAATAGTTCCTTGGTTGTCTTATCGTTTATCACCTTATTTTATCTAATTCATGTCTTTTTATTATCAATTATGTCTTCATGTGCTAATATGTTGGTTTTAGTTCCGAAGTAAAGCCTCCCTTATGGCACTTGCTCTTTCTGGGGTCTGACCCAGCTGGTTTTGTATGGCCAGATTTCGGAGTAGCACCCGAGGATCTTCCAGCCTTCAAGCCAGATGGTGACCACTAGAAGAAATCCTGGCAACGAGTGGGTTTTATTTTGCTCTTCCACTCTATTGTAAAATTATTCTTTTGTGGCGTTTAGCCGCCGAGCAAGTGTTAGCTCGTGTTGAATTTACATTCTGTCTGCCTAAGGGCTGTAACATGATTAACAAATCCTAGGGTTGATCATGTATTACTGAAACTCTTGCTAGTCCTCGCATTTTGTACGACTAGCTTCATGATCATCTGTATATGAAATGTATAGGACGCCTTACTATTGATTATCTGATGGTCTAACATCTTGTAACTATCAGTGCTTGCTTGAGATTGAGACACTAGGCTTGTTCTTGACCATAAGGGACTGATGGCTTGTAGTCATGCTTCTAGACAGCCGTGACCGTATATCGAGGTGGATTACACTTCTATATACGTAGCTGGCTGTGTCTGCCTCCGCTCTCAAGTATTCTGGATCTGGGGCGTGACAGGGCTTGTCTTGTGGAGTTGGCAAAAGTAATGAATATATTCGGACAACGCTAGGATTTGCATTTGAACCAAGAGAAAAGTAAGGTGTACTTTAACTTGTACTATCCTGAAAAAGAAGCTATGGATGCGATACTTGGAATTACCATTCAAAAACTTAGGCATTCCTTTATCCATCAATTACACAAAGAATACTGAATGTCAGAGCATGGTCGAATATGCACAACGTCGTATGGAAGGTTGGCAAGCACAAAATCTTTCTTTTGGAGGGAGAATCGAACTGGTTAGGTCTGTCATTTTGGCTATTGTGCTATATTGGTTACATGCGGTCATGATACTGACGGCCATAATTACAAAGATAGAGAAGTTATGCGTAAAGTTTGTTTGGCGAGGGGGGATCTACGCGATCAGCTGGGATGTCATGTATCGAACCAAAGAGGAGGGTGGAGTAGGTTTACGTTCGCTATGAGTACTCAGGGAAGTTGCGACACTACGACTATCATGGAGACTACTAACGTAAGACTCAATTTGGGCACGTTGGATGTAGAGTAAATATATTAGAGACGAATGCTTCTAGAATCTACAACATAATAACAATTCGTGTGTCTCTTTCAAAACAGCCCTATGCTCAAGAGGGAAGTTAAAACAACTGATAACTCGGGTGATGAAGGACGGGGAGGACACGAGACTTTGGCTCGATCCATGGATAGACCATCGCTACTTGGATGATATAGAGGGGAAGGACCTCATGAGGGTGCGACCAAACGAGAAGGTTAGCTGCATTCTCAAACATGGACAATGACGGCCTGAACTCCATCGTGCGACACAACGAATTGAGCAGGACATAGCCCGCATCCAGGTAGATACTGCCCTTAAAGCAGACTCTTGGCGGTGGGAGGGATTAGCAGTGGGGTGTTCAAACACTCAAAAGTATATGATAGCCTGCGAACACAGCATCCTATAAGTGAATATACGGAGTCCATCTGGGTTAAAGAAGCAGCGAAAAAGATGCAGTTGTCACGCCCCAAAACCAGAATACTGGTAAGTAGGGACGGACTATGCCAGTTACGTAATACCAAAGTACTCCAGTACTCTTGAATAATGTATAAGCTGTCAAGACATGGGGGTTACTACTATAAGCCAACTGTCAATCCTAGGTCAAGCAATCATAGGTATCTCAATCACAGACAAATATACAAGTACAAGAAGTATGATCATCAGACATAAAATAGTAAAGCGTCCCAAACTATATATGCATGGATGATCATGAAGCTAGTAATACAAAGTGAAGAACTAGAAAGAATAATAGTCATACATGATAAGCTCTAGCTATAGTCTAGAATATGCAAATCATGTTTAGGTCAGTAGGCTAAATGTCAAGATCCAAAACACGAGCTAAACACGTGCTCGGAGGCTAAATGCTACAAAAGAATAATGTACATAACTAGTGGAAGGATGATATAAGAAACCCACTAAGGTACTCTGTTGCTCCGGGTAGTCACCGCCGAGTAGATGGTATGGAAGATCCTTTGGGCTCCTCTATCAGATCTGGCCAACCAAAACTAGTGGAGTCAGACCCCCAATAGCAAGTACCACAAAGGAAGCCAAACTTATGAACAAAAACCAGCAATAACTAACATAGCAACGGTTATAGACAGAAATAAGCAAATGCGGATCGAGACTCGTACACTACCAATGCACTCATCTCAAGAATGAAAAAGACAATAAGCAAAGCAACCTAGAGCATAGGGTAAATAACATATGACATAATATAGTGTGGACATTTAAGGTATAAGGACATATGAACGTGAGAGATAAACTAAACATATGAGCATGTAAGAGAAATGGTACATGTGAGCATGTGAGATAACTGGGACATGGAAGCATGTGAGAACTATATAGAAGAACAATAATAAGATGACTTAGGAACTATTCCGGAACTCAAGTTACAACCCGTAAACCAAACAAGGACTAAGGTTGTAACCCTTCTCCTGAACAAAACTTCGTCTCTAATCAATGTATAGCATAAAGATCATGTATCGTGTGTGAGTACTGAATAGGACGATAAATGACTAAATAACTTGGGAACTAATCCGGAACCCAGGTTACAACCCGTAAAACAAACAAGGACCGGGGTTGTAACACTTCTCCTGAGCAGAACTTAGCCCTTAATCATTTATCGACAAAAGTAAAGAATAAACAACAATGTACTGAATTAAACATACGGGCACTGCCTAGACAAAAATAGACTAGACTGGACTCCATACAACAATCACGGTCAAATGAGTACGGCTTTATACATTAGCTAACTAGGGTTATCACAATCCTAATTACTAACAAGATGCACTTTTAAGAAATTCAATCCAGTTACCTGTCCTGCAGACTACCCGACTTATCCAGGCCAAAAGAAAAATAAGGTAATGGTGGATACATCGTCCGGGAGACAAATGTATCCAAGATCTAATAGTGGGTACATCGTCCAGGAGACAAATGTACCCTATAGACATATATAATAGTGGGTACATCGCCCAGAAGACAAATGTACCCTATAGACATATACAATAGTGTGTACATCGCCAAGGAGAGAAATATACCATATAGACATATACAAGGTGCAACACTCAGCGGTGCGCTAGAAGTGTGCTCATCATGACAGATAACTCCAAATCCATTCAGGTTGGGGCCGGGACAAAGGGCTTGCTGGTAACTGGAAAATTCTTCCCTTCCATTGATCTAGACAATCAAGCTAGTTGTTTAGTCCTTAACATTTTCTTGTTGAAATTCTGGGTGTGGCATTCCGTAGAATCCATCCTAGATATGCAAGATTGGACAATACAAGAAAGTGTACTATAACAAGTCGTAAAAAATATATATAATAAGCTGGAAGATAGGAGTGCGCTATTACGAGCCACTATAGAGAAAATAGGGAGTGCACCATGACAGGCCACTATCATGTAAGCAAGGAAAGACATGTACAAGAGTGCACCATGACGATCACTATCTTGTAAGCAAAGAAGACATGTAACATGAGTGCGCCACAACAGGCCACTATCTAGTAAGCAAAGAAAATATGTAGCATAAGTGCGGCACGACGGGCCATATCATGTAAGCAAGAAAAGACATAAATCATGAGTGCACCCCTACGGACCATTATCTAAGAATAAGAAAACATGACAATAAGGATCGCATGTAGAAAGAATTAGATAAAAGATATCATGGCATGGAAGAAGGAATAAATAAAAGTAATTACTTGACATAAAACAATAATTGAATCTGTCCTAGTGTTAAGAATATAAGGGGGTACAATTATTCTCTTATTGTACAAAATCATCTAACCATGTTAAGAAATTCATTTTTGTTTAAGAAACATCAAATATTGCCAAGTGCAAAAAATATGCCAAAAGATCAACTATGATTGAAATCAGTCACATATGAACTCCAATTAAGGTGAAACGTGAAATTCTTAAAGCCACGACAAAGATCTATAACTTTCATGTTTTGAGTTTTACAAAATTTTAGCTACAAAATAGCTTAAACGGGCAAAAATAGTCATTTAGAATGATTTGCGCACAGACAAAAGGCGCATAGCGCAAGGTGCAAGACGCACGAGGGGTAAGGTGCGCGAGGTGCAAGGTGCGCAGATCAAAAGGTGCATGAGGTGCAAGGTGCACGGACCAAAAAGTGCGCGAGATGGAAGGTGCACGGACCAAAAGGTGCGCGAGGTGCAAGGTTCACGGACCAAAATGTGTGCGAGGTGCGCGAGGTGCAAGGTGTGCATACCAAAAGGTGCGTGAGGTGCAAGTTGCGCGGACCAAAAGGTACGCGAGGTGCAAAGTGCGCGAACAAAAAGGTGCGCGAGGTGCAAGGTGTGCGGACCAAAAGGCGCGCGAGGTGCACGAGATGTCATCTCTACCAGCAAGCTTTTGGCCATAAATTTTTTTAGAAAGTTCCAATGTCCATAACGTGGGCTAAATGACTCGAAATTGGACAAAATAAAGGTATAAACTGAATAAAATTGAATTCTCTACAACATGGAACAAGTAGTTTTCGAAAATAACAAAGTTTAAGAGATCAAAACCAAGAAAAATTGAAAAAAAAACTATAAACTTAAATGTACAAAAATATAACCATCAAAACCAAAATCTCCAAGTTCTAAAGAGACTTAGAATCAAGCAAGAAAGATAATAGAACAAACAAAATAACAAAATAATAATGTTCAAGATTTGGCAAGATGTACTTGGCTAGGGTTTGGGGAGGAGTAAATGAAGAAGAAGATGAAAAAATAAATGAAGTAATAAAGAGAGTGAGAGAGAGAAATTGGTTTGTATACAAAACCCTTTACATCTAAAATCAACCCAAATTAAGCCATGCCAAGTTGAACCAAACCAAAATAAACCAAGTCAAGATTAAACCAAGTCAAGGCTAAGAAAGACAAGTCAAAACACGGGTCACCTGACAAATGTCAGAATCCCGTACACGTATACTGAAAATACGTATGACTGAAAATGAGACATGCTTGCCGTCGGTATACACTGGTATACTGACGGTATGCCGGTCAAGAAGAAAATCTTTAAGTTGGAAAATTTTAAAACGTTCCAAAAATCAAGAAAATACGAAATACAGTACAAAATACGTATCCGTATATAAAAATTGATAATGTGAGATGAGTCTCACAGCAGTACTCTATGTATAAACTACTGAAGGGCAGACTACTTACTCTGGATAGACTGGCGAGATTTGGGGTTCAACTGATTGGATGGGATGTGTTCTGTGTGCTCGACATAATGAGTCAACAGATCACATTTTCTTCCAATGCGGGTATGGATGGGAAGTATGGCAACAGTAAAGAAGGCAGCTGTAATTACAAGGAACGGGAGGCAGAGAGATGAAAGACATCCTGGAAGAGATTACTCGAGTCAAACTAGCCGCTGCCGTTTGGCACATATGGAAGGAGAGGAACAACCGTATCTTAAAGGGTTGAAAACACATGTGGTGGGGACAATACACAATATAGAGTATGATGTGAAAGCACTGGTGGATATGTGACTCTTTTTCTCCCACCACCAGCGAATTATCTTGTAAATACCTTTTTATGCAATGGAAATTACCTTTTCCAAAAAAAATATGTAATTTTATAGTTATAGATATATAGATTTTAAGATGATTGTTTTTAATACATGGGTAAAAAGGTCATTGATCTTCCACTAATTTAAAAGTAAAACCGTTTGTAATTCTCTTCTTTATACGAGTAGTTAATTTTACATCCCCACAAACATAGTCTCTTTCTGATTCTGTAACTTTCTCTCACCTTCTCTTTCTCTCCAAAGGAAAGGAAAGCAAAGAAAGAAGAGAAGTTTCTCAAACGTCTCATGTTGAAGATTGGTTCATTTCTCTTAAACAAATAGATATAATTTATTTTTCTAACTGTTTTTATATCAAAAAAATTCTGTTTTGTGTTCAACAACATCCTCCGAAAGAAAAGAGAAAAAAGGAAACAAAGTTCTCCAAACTTTTCTGACTGATTTCAGGTTAGTTCCTTCATCTTAAAATTAATATATATTTTTCATCCTTTTGTACTTATTAACTTATTTTATATTATAAATTAAGGAGTTCTACGTACTATTTAGAGTTTTACTTTTTCTTTTTTCCAATCCTGGATTTCAATATATTATGGAAAAGTAAAATTATATTTAAGTTGTGAATTATAATGAATTATAAATCTGCTTTAGATTAACTTAAATTAGATAAAAATTTATTCAACAAGATTAAATTAAATTGAAAATTAGTGGGTATAAATAAAGTTAAATTAGGTTAAAATTTTAATGTGTGGTAATAATATGTTGTGAATAATGCTTTGAAGAAGGAATTGGCATGGTTAGAATGGATCCATTAACATTCATTTTATAGGAGCAAATATGTCATGATAATTTGAACTTTAATAACATTTTGGTCTATAATTTGTTTCCTATAATATTGTTTAAATATATTTAATGCAAGTTTAAATCATATAGGCATATAAAAGAAAATGACATTCCGTTCCTTTTCTTTGATCATTCGCGTATATCGCGTATAGTGTAGTAATGATTATAAGAATTAGATGGAGATTATTGAAGGTTGTAGAAGATTATAACAGAATATGAAGATGGATATGGTGGGGGTCAAAGTTCTAAATACGATTGTCTTTTCTTTGGTGAATCTCATGTTCATAATTTAAATTCTTATCCAAGTAGATTAATTTAAAATAGATAAGGTTAAATCAGATTAAATTAATTATTACAGTAACTATAATTGTGAGTATGTATTATACTAAATTAAATTTGATTATAATTAGAATTCTTAATTTTTTAAGATTATATCGTTAGTTAGATCTGGCTTACATTAAATATTTGCATATGCTAGACTCAAAATTATAAATTAGGTTTAATAATTGTATATATAATATACAATATTTAATTATGGCATATTAGATTATTATATTTTAAATTATAAATCGAATCTATGGATTATATCAAATGAACAATAATCTGATCATTTACATTTAAATATTTAAATTATGGTACTTGTCTGCTACATAAGGTGGTATCAAACTGAAAATTTTGAAAACTCTTCTGAGGGGATTCGATTCGTTTATTATATTTATGTAGTGGATCTCTTATTAAATATAATAGTTAATAGATGAATTTTCAGTGGATTCACAAGGTACTACTAATTGATGGAATTAAACATCAAATTAATTTTTATCACTATTTTTTCTTATTTCTTGCAGGAAAATGCATGTTGACAATGATGGTGGGTATCGGTCCTTTATAGGTAAAGGAGGAGTCCTGCTAATGAAGATGCTACTAGAAGATGCTGACAAATAACATTTCGTTATTATAATTTTATCAGCTGAGTAATGTTCTATTGTAAAAGTCGATATCTTTGTTCAGTAAGTTGGTTGATTTTTTATTTTTTGTTAAATAAGATGGTATTAACATGTCTAACATTAAAAAAATTCTATCGATAGATAATAATTTTTTTAAATAAGTTGGTTGTATGTTATATTTTCTACATAAAATGATATCAACGTTTATAAAAATACGTTGCACATGCATCGCATGTGTTAAGACACTAGTACTTCTATACTTCTAATACCAAGGGTATGGGATTATATAGATAGAATATTTGGTTTAGAATGATTCTTAGGTACATGTAAGGATAAGAATGTCATTTATATCAAATTATCTAAAACTAACCCACTGTATCCAAAACCGTGTAACCTCCTATTTGTGCATTCACATTTTCTTTATCTAACGAGGGTCTCTGCAATATTTCTTTCTCTTTCTATCTAATTATTATGTAGGTTTTTCAATCTCCTTTCTTTCTCTACGAGAGTTTCTTCAACGGCTTCCTAAGCAAAGAATGTGAACATACTGAAGAGTTCAAGGTGATCATAATGAAAAGTTCTGATGGAGAGGAGTTTGGGTGGAGGCGGCAGTTGCTATGGCGTCTCGACCATTTGCCATATGATCGTGGGCGAATCACTACAAAAATTTGTCATATTAGTGACGTTCCAAAACGTCGCTAAACTCGATGAAAACGTCGCTAAGTGAATTTAGCGACGTTTTGGAAACGACGAAAAAAAACGTGTCGATAAACGAAAAATGTCGCAAAACGTCGTTAGGGCGACGTTATTAACGTCTCTAAGTAGCGACGTTATTTGCGACGTTTAATTGTTGATGCTAATTAGCGATGTAGAAGGCGACGTTATCGTGTGGTCGCCGTTTAGCGACACTGTTGCGACGTTTTGGCGACGACGAGCTGACATCAGATTTTGGTGCCACGTGTTGCCATGTCAGCATTTAGCGACGAATAGTAACGTCGCTAAGTTAAAAATATATAAAAAACAGGTTCCAGAATGCAAATGGAGCTGGAGCCTGAGCCAAAATACAGAATACAAAATATAAAATACAGAATCCAATCCCTGGGTTCGTCGACCCGCTCGGTGGAACACTCAACACCGGCACGCACAATACATTCCAGAATATACAAAAAATATAAAGAAAAATTACTATCCGCAACGAACCATGTCAATATATAATATCCTGAACAAACCAAATTAATATCCGCAAATACATACAAACTTAATATCCTCAACGAAAAAACTGAATATCCTCAAATACGTACAAAGTCGAAAAATATAATACAGTCAAATAATGCAAAAACAAAACTACTGATCGCATGGAGCTGGACCCGGTGCTGGAGGAGGAGCGCCACCAGATGACTGTCGTTGCAACGTCAGGATCGTCTGATACTCCTCCGGTGACAACAGGTGGATGAGCATGTCCTCCCGTGCACCGCCGGATGTAGACGATGCTTCCGGCATACCAGCAGACGGTCGCTCCGCAGCCATCTCCTGGAAATGCTATATCTGCTCGACCAACCGCTGCATAGCCTCCTGCGTAGCGCGGGTCATCTGTCGCAGCGCATCCGTAGTCTCCTCCAGCCTCTCGAAGCGTGAGATGAGCACAGAATCATCTATATTCGGCGCCCCTATCCTCTGCAGTATCTCGTCACGCAGAGCTTCGATCTGCGCATCGACACTCTGCTGGTGGCGGAGCTACTCCTCAGTCTGTGCGGGGCCGGGCACACTAGTGGCGATCGCAGAGGCCTGTGACGCACTGAAGGCACCATAGGAGCCCGTACCATAGTACGTACCCCTATGCATGCCACCAACGACCCTCATCCACAGTTCATCATTTGACTGAGCTGCGACGGCCGGGGGCTGCTGGGAAGTGCTAGCACCAGCTCCCTCTGACCGTGTCGGCCCGACCTCCCTAAGCCTCAAAAACTCGGCCTAGAAATAACATATATATGAATTCTCACGTGGTCGCTAAAAATTAATACTAATGCACTAGCATTAAGTAAAACTTCTAAAACTCGGTCTAGAAATAACATCTATATGAATTTTCTACATAATTAAAAATTAATATTAATGAACTAGCATTAAGTAAAACTTACGTAGGTGTCCCGGGCATTGTCGTCTACGAACCGCTCCCCCTTCGTATGCGTGGCGAGGAACAAGGTCACCATATTCGGGTCTTCTCCCGATTCAACCTGTTACGAAATTATTATATGATTTGTCAGTTAAGTTGAAAGAAATATATTACTATAAAGTATTAATTATGGGTATACGACGAGATATGTACCATATGGGTGAAGAAATCCATGATGGACCGTGATCCACCACACCACTGCGACCCCGCCTGTCACTCCCCGTTCCCAGAATACGTATTTTTATACATGTGCAACTCATATATATTTATTTAATATTTATCATGTATCATCCTATATTTAAATTTCTTTAATTTCATGTTAATTAATTATCTGCATTTTATTTCCTGCAATTTTATTTTTGCATTTTATTTTCTGCTTTTAACCTCTCTGCTTTGCTTGTGGTTCGGCCATGGTTGGTTATTTTTTGGTTCATGGTGGTTCACATGAACCGAACCCCCACAAACCCCCACCTACCACCACCCCTTCCATTTAAAGCCCCCATCTCCTTCTCTCTCCTCATAACTCTTTCCTTCACCATTACTTCTTCTTCTTCCCCATCACTCTCTCCACCTACCAGGAGAAGGCAAGTACATCTTGCTTCTCCTTTACCCATTTTTATGGTTCATTTGTCTTCCTCTTGTGATTCTAAGAGAGTTTACTACTTAGCATTTTTGATTTCCTTGGCTCGTTTCTTACAGATCTAAGTTGTTGTGTTTTCGGTTGACCATAGGTTTTGATCTCCCAACCTAGCGTGCTTTTCGAAATAGATAGTTCATGTTGTAGAGCTTCTCCTTCTACACCATTCTGAACCATGGGAACTTCATTTCTGGCTTGGAACGAAGGTTCAATTACGCTCACGTTCTTACGTGTCAGCGTGAATTTTGAGTCACGCTCACGTTCTTACGTGTCAGCGTGAATTTTTAGTTACGCTCACGTTCTTACATGTCAGCGTGAATTTTTAGTTACGCTCACGTTCTTACGTGTCAGCGTGAATTTTTAGTCACGCTCACGTTCTTACGTGTCAGCGTGAATTTTTAGTTACGCTCACGTCTTTGCATGCGTGCGTGGATTTCTTATCACGCTCACGCTGTACGTGCGTGAGTTACTTTTCATGCTCACGTTATGAGTGCGTGAATTTCCCTTCACGCTTTTTACGCTCATACGCTCACGCTGTGCGTGCGTGAGTTACTTTTCACGCTCACGTTATGAGTGCGTGAATTTCCCTTCACGCTCACGCTGTGCGTGCCAACGTGAACCACTTTTCACGCTCACGCTGTTTATATGCTCACTCCTACCTACTAGACTTGGCGTGACTTATTGGCCTTAGCATAGACTTGTTGGCGTGACTTCCTGACCTGGGTGTTTCTATTTGTTCTATAATTTATTCATTTAATGGTGGCATGATAATTCTTCTATTATATCCTTACGCCTTTTTATGAACTCGATAATCTTAGCATGTTAATATTTTTGATACATATGGTTGTGTAGAACGTGCCTTGTGTCTTGACTGGTTTATGGATACCCAGTAAGGCTGGAACTTAACTCTGAGAGTTATAGACTCGACTCCATTTAATACTAATTGACTTTCATGCCTTGTCACCATTGATAATAATGGTTATCTTGACTAAAATTGATCATGCGTTCCTAGTTGGAACTAAGAGACTGGCTAGTCGTCTTATTGAATTGATTGAATGAGATACGTTCATGTAATGAACTATTGTAATCGATTGGCCGATCCCGAATATTGGCATACAGGCACATGCAGGTTTCAAATTATTTATTTAGTTATTTAGTTATTTATTTATCTTACAAAAACAGCATGTGTACTTTATGGTCAATGCATGATTATTTCGTGGTTAGTTTGATTGTTGCATTACGCTATGTAAGACCTACAACCTAACCGTACGGGTGACGTTGCAGAGTTGTGCATATCGTACCCCATACGAAAGTACTCATTTGAATGACCATGATCCACGGCATGGGATTTCACTCAACGTAGAGACTATTAAGTTAAATAAAATAATAATTGCATGGAGAGAATGGATCCCCGAGTTCTTACATGGCAGCCCTCTTGGGACTAGTAGTGCCCGACAGGCCGGCTGGTTCCCACAGATACTGTAAATCTGTCACACGGGCAGGGAACGGTATCTGCTTATATTATTAAATTGTACATGGTATATTAACGGCGGGCGTCCCGCTGTGACTCGTCTAATTACATGATTGGCGCAATTGATTGACTGGATAGACTAGCCTTGCTCGCATATAGTAAGAACTGAGGAATCCCTATTTGCATAAGTCCAGGATAACTTGGGACTCACAATAGCAAGCCGTAGGAGTTGATTGGCCGTTCAAGATGATTTGTCTGTGTACTGTACCAACTCTGTTGCCTAACTGAGATGATCGGAAGGTCAGGACATGACGGGCCAACTTCTGTCCTTGTTTGGTTGGGAGGTTGGTTCGAAGTGTCGTGATGTTATGTGAATCCTAGTAGATAGCAGAGATCTATTATTATATTCTCTTACTTACTGGTTTAATCCTTCATATCGTGCTTCCTTGTGGTACTTGCTATTAAAGGTCTAACCTCTCTGGTTTTGCATGGCCAGATTTAGAGCCGGTTCCCGAGGACTCAGCTTACTTCTACCTCCAAGATGGTCAATACCAGGGGAATGATCGCAGGAGAACTCGAGTAGGTTCCTTACTCCACCGCTCGTTTTGCTATTTACTTCATACTTAGCCGTTTGGCACCGACATGTTAGTCGGATTGTCTTGCACTTACTTTTACATAATTGTAATTAAGTCAGACTGCAGCTGATAATAATTGTGTATATGTTACTATACCATCTGGCTATGTTTTGTAAAGCTAGATCTCAAGAACATTTTGACTAAGCGTTTGGGACGCCTTACTGCTTTATCTTACATGTTCTCTATTTTTGCTTCTTGTTTGAATGATTGAGACAATAGATGTGAAGTGACCATAGTAAGACTTTCATGTAGTATGCACCCCCTCGTCTGGTTAGACAATATTGATCGTATTATACGGTATTCATCTACCCGTAATACGTTGTCACGACCCGCACCCACTGTGAGGGTACGAGAAAGTAACAACGCCCAGCCTACGCCGCAGTGTCGGCGGTAGAACGCTGTCCTAGGTCAACATACATCTAGCAATATAATAATAAGCAGTAAATGAACTCAATCACAACTAAGGAGGAAGGGAACACAATATGATATAGAACTCAAGGAAATACTAAAGATGGAAAAGTCTAAGATAATATCCCAGCAAATATCCAGAGTACATATCTCAGCTTACAGAAGGAAAGAAAATATACAACTCAACATCTCTGAACAGAAGTAAAGACTAACTAAACAGACTCAAGACAACATGAAAATAAGATAAGGCCTAACTAAACTAGTCTAGGCAGTGGGGTGAAGTCCTCAGCTAGAGCTATCCGAAGAAGGTATCCTCCCAGGCCTCCTCCTCGTCCTCTGTAATATTTTCAACAGGTCCAGTCAGGACAGGAGCGAGTACAGTATATCTCAACAGTTCATAGCAGGTTAGAAAATATAATCATGCAGTAAAGTAAGATATAGATACTGAAGAAATACAGTATGTAAACAGAGAGAGAAACTGTAATGGAAATATCTACTATAAGTAAAGAGCTAATAGTGACTAGTGAGTCAGAGTAAAATATAAACATGTAAATGGCATAGGAGATTCATGACTACAGCTAAGAGAGTGATTCATGACTACAGCTACTGGGATAATATTCACATGTCTATTTCCACTCCCCCATCCCCAATCGATACACAAAGATCTGTTCAAGTTATGTTAAGATTCGTGAAACTTCACATGGCTCATAAAATGAGTGATACGTGAAGGTGATTCATGGGAGCTCTGTGAACATGAGAGTACATGTGTCACAGGCGGTTCGTGAGTCAGAGGAAGCATAGAGATACGTGATGGTTCGTGAAACGCACAAAACATACTGTATCCGATGCTCCCGAGGGGGATAACATCTCATGAAAAGATCCATATAGTACCAATCCGTGTGACCAACGTGACAGTATCAAGTAAAGTAATTTAAAGCAGGAAAATAATTCTAAGCAGGATATGAAATGATCAGAGAATGTACTCGCCTGTATCTGAGTGTCTAATATAAAAAGTACCGTCCAAGGAGTGGTGTCTGGCTCCTAATCAGAACAGCACAAGTCACAACAAGGCTAAAATGATAAAATGAAGCTCTGCTATGCATTCTACATGAGTCTAGGTCTAACTAGGTCAAAGTCAACTCTTGGTCGACCCTGGTCAACCAGGAAGTCAAACTAGGTCTAACAAGTCTAACTAGGCTTAACTAGTCTACACTAGTCTATACTAGGCTAAACTAGGTCAAGCAGACTCATATATAGGTTATAGGCTATACCATGCCTATAAGCCAAACTATAAATCATATGACCACATGATATCATCTACATTCAAAACATTTCACATAATGACCTATTTATATATAAGCTAATATAGGAATACATAACATATAGACTAACTATATGTATATATCACACAACATATTTATAACTTATATATATATAGGCACACACATTAGTTACATATATATATTCAATACATCTACATATATTACATAATACATTCTATACATGTATATAGATATACAAACATATACATATTCAATATAATATATATACATATACCTACATATGTATTTAAAAAGAGAGCATGTGGGTGTGTGTGAACTGTGATGAGGGCAGGACTGTGTCAAAGTATTCAGGAATTTATATGTGCCAGTGAAGTGTGTGATATGAAAACTGGTATTAACCAAATCAGTGAAAAAAGAAGGGAACCCAATACATGGTTCTTCCATTCACAGGTTTAGATGGAACTAAACTAAATGTTAACAGTCATATGGCAATACAAGAACAATCATGGCCTAATTCTACAAAACTAAAATCAGTCTCAAAGAAAGGAAGGAAGGGATCACATGCTTTCTAATCTCAGATTTAAGCAACTGGAAATCAGTCCCAAAACCAAATAGTGTGCAAGTGTCTATGTGCAGGAAATCAGTGAAAGGAAGATAGTGTGTTCAGGAAAAGTTCTAACAGTGAAGGGTGTAGGCTAGTGTACAGGAATTAGTATGCAGGAAATCAGTACAAAGTGTGTGGCTGTGTGTGAAGTGCAGGAAATGCAAGGTCAGTGAAGAGTGCAGGAATAAAACAGTGTACAGGAACAATATTTGCAGGAAAACAATGAGGAATGCAACATGCCAATGTATGCAGGAATTAACAAATGTGACAGGAATAGTGAAGTCCAATAATGGACTGTAAAAAGGAAGGAAATCAATTCATTGCAAATTCTGATTTCAGTCACCCCTCAACCCACATGACATGTTCTCAGGTTTTGAGAACAACCCAATTCCTGAGAATTCCTAGGTTTAACCAGTGTACTTCAGTACACTGTTTCACAGATTTAAACATATCCCTACAGTCCTAATCATGATATAAATCAAGTTAAGAACAATTGGAAATCAACACAGTGGACAGGAAATTACCAGTGTACAAGAAAACATTAGTGAAATGTGGACAATGGTGTCTGTGTACTCAGGAAAAATTAGGAATATGTTGCCAGGAAAACAGTGGCATTAATATTGAAGTTCTCAGATTTAAAAACACATTCTCAGGTTATTGACCATCTCAGGTTTGTAGCAACAAAGCAATTCTATTGAGGAGAAAAAACTCAGGTTCAACTATCCCAAATCAGTTTATGGTAATTTTATTCTCAGGTTTATGAGGGGAAACCATACCAGCTATATGAGTATCAGTCACATTCATACAGCCCACCCACTGTCAAATCTTATTTCAGCAATTATGAAACCAAAATCTCAATGAAAACCTAACCATCAGTAGATAATACACTTGTGTGAGGATTTAGACATGAAATTAAATCATAGAAATTAGTTTAAGGAATGAAATCAATTCAGTTTTAAAATAGGGAGAACAATGTAGTATCAGTCAATACTACACAGTCCAACCCGATGTCAAATTTTCCATTTCTCAATCAAAAACCTAATCTAACTTGTAAAATCAAACAAACATATACTATTACATATGTGTAGATGATTAATCATGAAAATTAAATATCAAAACAGTTTGAACTGGAATTTAATATCAGAAACTGCCAACTGGGTGAATGTATCAGTCGAATACAAGTTCAAATCCAAAATCCACATTAACAACCTAACTAATCATGCAAACTAATTTAACAGAGGTTATATATCATAATTAGGATCTAATTAATAGTTGAACACGATTTAAAATCATTTAAAATCAATTTAATATAATAAAACATACACAGCACACGCACGCACACACAGCTGCCCAGTGCACACGAAATAACGTGTCCGACATGACACGAGGACTCGTGAAACTTTGCGAGCCTTGTGTCAGTCATTGCCCCTAACCACAGGCCAAATTTCTCGTGTCCACGTGGAGAATCGAGTGCGCAATGGCCCTCGAGCAGCAGGGCACGCACTGTGCCCGCGCGCTCGCACCCGCACTCGCGTGTCTCGTGTCCCCCCACGACTCGACACGACTCACAAACCATCACAGGACACTGGGAAACCCTAGACGACACTTAGATCTAGCTTTCCGTTCAAATAGAATCGGAAAACTCGAACGAACAGTCCTTTGGGACATTTCGTCGAGCACCTAAACTAGATCTCTGAAACGTGTCCGATACGGACACGAAACGAGACCAAAACTTAGGGTTAGTCTTCCCTACAGTTGGGTGAGGACTAGGGGACCCTAAAAATGATTTTTACATGAATTTAGAGGCATTACAAAGGATTATACCTATAGGTGTTCCAAGCTCCAAAAAGCTCCAAAGAAGAGGATCTCTCAAAGCACCAAAAGCTCCCCAAATTGATTGCTCCCTGTCAAAACTTATTTACAATAGCAAGAGCACAAGATTTAGAACCTATAGGAATTTGTTTGAAGGAAAAAGGACTTAATTTGGATTTAATATGAATTTATGAAGATGGAACTTACCCCTTTCTAAAAACTTGATAAACCCTAAGAGAGAGGCTAGCCCTAATCCCTAGGAGAGTATTTATAGAAGGGGGGGGGGCTGTCATGTGGCTGTCCATAGGGCCCTAGGGCTAGGTTTTGGCTAGTTGGTTGAGTCCTATTTGGTTTAAGTCATGATTATGACTTGTGACTTCACAAGCCATTCTTAGACCAAACTAATTCCTAATTTCCCCAAATTAAACCCAATGAGTTCCTCCTCATGAACTTAAGTCAACCTAGGTTCTCAAATCCTAATCTCTTAGTCAAGACCTAGGTTAGCCACTAGGTTAGTCTACAAGGTCAACTTAAGTCAAAGTCTCTAAAACACCAAAAACAATTATTCTAAAATCACTCAAAAATCACATTAATTATAAATAATAATAATAATTCAAATTAAATTCGAAAATTTTGAAAATGACCAAAATACCCTCATTTGGAAAAATTGGGTGTTACATACGTAGCTGGCTGAGTCATTCCCCCGCTCTCCAGTATTCTGGTTCTGGGGCGTGACACCGCCTGTCGTGCTCTTTTAGACTTCGCGGATTTCTCCTTGTAGGCTTCCTCCATGAATCTCCTCTTCTTTATCGTCCAGTCGACGGCAGAGATCCAACCCTAAATAGGCTCTCCCCGATGGTCGCGATCCTTTTGGTCGAGGATCGCGTCCCTAATGAGCTTGCTGGCGACGCTGAAAAATATAGCCTCGACAGCAACGACGCGGTAGGGAGGGAAGAAGTAAGTCCGCTGAAAAAATCATATAAGTACATAAGTTATAACATAACATACTAAATGTTAAAAGGAAATAAACTTTTACGTATCGAAAAGTGCTCAAACCAGAAGGCCTTCCTGTCGGCCGGAACATCCCTCCAGTTGATCCAGGGCCCCCCGTAGTTCTGCCGCAGGAATGTACCCAGTGACCAGTGTACGGAGGAGGGATGATACCTGTAAAATAGAAATTAAAATTTATTAAACGAGTTTATAATAAATTTAAACTAATTAAATACAATAATTTTACTTACCGCCTGGTTCGAGTATAGGCCCAAATCTCCAACCTCAGATCCCCCTCCGGGTGATACGAAGGATCTGTCTCAAATGGTAGCTGCACTATGCCCCTGCCCCGTCCCCTGCCCCTGCCCCTGCCCCTGCTCCTGCCCGCAGCCTGCCCCTCAGCCTCGCCCTCGTCCTCGGTGTGGGCCTCGCCATCACCCTCGACCTCGACGTGGGCCTCGGCCTCAGCCTGCTCCTCAATAGTGGGGTCGACCTCTGGAATACTCGACGGTATTGGCTGCATAGAAGAAGAAGGCCCTTGCCTCGAACGGCTAGAGCCGAGTATGGAGACACTGCCGGCGACTAGACCGCAAGTGCATACTGGAGTACGGGGGGATGAGGAGTGGTAGATAGAGACTATCGGGGTCGTCGACTCCCACCAACACCGGAACCAAATGATCCACGTTGAGCCATATCTGAAAAAATACAGAAGTATACCATACTACATCTTAAAAAAACAAAAGTATACCATACTACAGCCAGGAAACGTCGCTAAGTAAACCATACTATATCTGAAAAAATAAAAGTAAACCATACTACCTCTGAAAACGTCGCTTATTAACGTCGCTAAAAAAAAGTAAACCATACTACATCTGAAAAAAACAAAAGTAAACCATACTACATCTGAAAATTAAACATATTCAATCATCTTCTAAAAATTCATCTTGTTCCGGTTTCTCTTCCTCTTCCTCTTCACTTCTATCAACTTCCTATTCCTCTTATGATACTTATATCTCTTTCAATTGATGAAACATGTCATGAGGAACTTTCATTGACTCCATATCGACAATATTTGTAATAAGAGGTAGTTTGTCTTCCTGATAAGCTATCTCATTGACGTCGAAGGTATTCCGAGCTTTAGTCTTACAGACTGCCCACCAATCTGATCTTTTGGCTCCTCGTTTTAGATAGCTGGTAAAGTAAACTAGCTGAGCCTGGCTTACTAGAACAAACGGCTCATAAGCTTGATATCGACGACGATAATTTATGTCAACAAGACCATGTTTGTCAACTCTCCAACCTCGACCCTGGATCGGATCGAACCAGTCACATCTGATGTGAAACCCAGAGTTTTCGAATTTATTAATTATTGGATTTGTAGTGTAATCTTAGCTTTTGTATTAGTATTATTACTATTATTGTTATTATTATTATTATTATTATTATTATTATTTTTATTTTTATTAGTCGGAATTAGGAAAAATATTATTTTTAAAATTATCATTGGGTTTTTGTTTGTGGCCCTGCCCCGATCCCGTGTCCGGAGTCCGACTCCGAGTTCAAACCCTGTCTCCCGAAACCCAATTCAGTTCCGAACCCGTCCCTATTTTCTCCCTTTTAAATTATGATTATTACTATCAAAAAAAATAACAAAGCCTATTCCTAAACTAACCCCCACGACCACTTCTCCCTACGACCCAGCTCTCCACAACTCTTCCTACACTTCAGCACCACACCCCTCCTTAAAACCACTCCAGCACACAACAATCCCTCTCCTCCACACATATTTTTCCCACTCTTCTCCTTAAAAGCACCAGCACAACTCACCACCACCACTTCCATTCTCCCCATCCCCATCTCCTTCCTCTCACTCTCCTTCAACGTTTCCCCATCTCCTTCCCCTCCAGAGCCCCGCCTCTCGCCGACTTCCTCCGGCGGCCCGAGCCTCGCCGAGCCCCACCCGCGCCCGCCCGCACCTAAAGGCCGCGCCCTGTCGGCCCGTCCGCGTCTCCACCCGGCGCCGTTTTCCGGCGCCCAACTCCAGCCAGCCCTGAGCCGCTCGCCCCCGGCCCTCTCCGGCTGACCCCTCGGCCTCCAGCAGCTTCTCCGGCCGCAAACACCCTCCAACGACCTCCAGCGCGCCCAGCCCCCGTCCAGCGCCTTCCTCAGTCGCGTCTCCTTCGGTCGCGTCTCCTTCGGCCGCGTTTCCTTCGACCGTGCCCCTCGGCCACTGTCCGACGACCCCCGACCCGCTGTAGGTGCCTGGCCCCGAGCCAGCATCTCTGGTTGCGTTCTGCGGCCTCGTGGACGCTCTGTTTCGGGACTGCTGTGGTTTCGGGTTTTCCGATTCCGTGTTCCGAGCTGCTGTTTCAGTATTCGGGATTTTTCCGTGCTTGCGAGGATTATTCTCTTTATTATCATCTGATAGCTCTAGCCGAGCACCCGAAGTAATTTCCGCATCCATGTGTCCCTCCCGTAGGTAGTCTGTGATGACACGGTCTCGACCCCGTTGTAGGGACCGTTTCGACTCTATTGCGTGGATACACGCGACATTCATCGCGGCGGTATATTTCGGTAGTTCGATTTTACGCTGGATGCGTACGTTTCCGATTAGTTTCGGTTACGGTTTGGTTTTATATTTTTGCCGGCTTTTATCTTTATTGTGTTGGTTGTAGGATATTATTTCTATGTGGAATATTATTATGGATGGTTTGGGTTGTTTCCCTATTTTGGGATATTGTTTATGTTGACTTTTGGCACCGTCCCAGGATTGGGTTGTCCCAATTACAGAGGAGATGCTGCCCAAATTTTTGAAAAAGTTTTCAAAAATAAAGTATTTTAAAATGGGATTCTATTTTCAAATTCGGTATTTTGCAAACGAATTACGAAGTGGTTTTGTCGATTTGAAAGTAGATTTTGGAGTTTCGTATCCCAGTTAGGCGACCACCGTATCGGTCGGATGAGCCTCGATGAAACGCAAACGCTACAGGATATCCTGTATGTTGAGGCGTTAGCCAGCAACATGAGATTGCAAGACCCAGTCTGAGACCCCTTTCCTATTTTTTTTCATATTTAAAATTTGTTTAGAACTAGTACTGGACTTTTAGCATTCTGGTTGCAGGACTTCGGCCTACTGTTTGGACCGTTCGCGGCACTCAGAGCTCGCCCTAGGAATTAATTAATTTATGTAAAAAAATTTAAGGCATAAGCCCAGTTTTCTATTTTATTTCGATGTGAACCTGTATTGTGTAGTTTATGTTTTTACTTTCTTTTCTGAGTTGGTTTTCATTATTAGACGCGTAATTATAATTTAGGTATTAATTATTTTGTATAAAATTAATAAGGTTTTTCACGATAAATTAACTTGAATAAAATATTGGTAAGTTAACGAAGTCCATGTTTTATCACTAAAAGGAAAATGTAGTTTTATACATATGATATAAAAATACAAAGTTTTGCAAATTAACCGGTAACGGCTAATTTTTTCCAAGTAAATTAGAAACCGGATATCCAACTAATTGACAACGCACGTAGTTCGCGACGTTAAAGCGTTACAGAAGATTAACTAAATAATCTAAAATATGACTAGGGTCTACTTCTAGAGATTGTAACTAGCACACCTAGAATGGTTTCATTATGGTTCTAAGCCAAGGTTCTCAACTGTAGGATCTCAGAGACGAACTTGACATCCTCTTCGGTACCGACTTTTCCGATCTAGTCAATTAACAGAGGCAAGTTACGGTTATGTTTTATTGTATTTTATTTAGTAATTGTCTAGCTGCATGTTTAAACCACATTGCTACACGAAACCCTTTCCTAGGGTTCAGATATTGATTGATAATGATGGTGGGGATTGGGAGGATAGTGTAACGTTTATGACCAATACCCCTCATATTGTATATTTTGCGAGCTTACCCCTCTTACACACGGGGACAAGCCGTATCGTGTCGCTAGGACGCTATTGTATAACCCAAGCCGGTCATAGACGATTATACATTCCAATCACATTGTTTTCAATTATTAAAATGCTGGAAAATATTGTTTTAACTGTTTAGCCTGCACTTTTCCATTATTACTTGAAATATGAGATGCATATTCGTACTTGCTCCCTCCTGACCGGAGACAACATTTTTAGGTGACATTGAGGATGCTGAGCTATTGTACAATAGCTACTATGACCCGATTTTGTACCCTGTGGTGTTGCCGGAGTCCCCTTGGAGGACGCAGGACCTGAGACCGACGAGCCGACCGCTTAGCTAGTCGTTTCCAGTTTTTCTAGTTTATTGTTCTGGAGTTTTGTTAATTTTGAGTTCAGCACTTTATTTCAGTTCTTTCATTTCCAGTTGTACTTTTCAATTGTTGAATAAAAGTTTTAAAATTTCTGTATATTCGAGTTGTGACAAATGTATAGATGTTGTTGTGAATACCTGCATATAGAACAGCTTACTGCCGCCGTCTCACAACGGTGCAGGCTGGGCATGATCCGGTTCGACCCAATAATTTGGGATCGGGTCGTGACATATTTTTAGTGGTGGCCCATGCAGGTCATAAAACAACAATTTAGAAAAACATACCTAGAAACAATTAGAACACTAGAATATTGATTTGTCACAACATAGGTCTGAATTATATATATATATATATATATATATATATATATATATATATATATATATATATATATATATATATATATATATATATATATATATATATATATTTGTTTGATTATAGACTGGTAGGATACCTTGCTTATGTATTGCATCATAAACCTTCCAGAGTATGGCCAAAGGAAAGACCACCCGTTTCGGCCCTGCTGAAGATGAGGTGTCATCTACCAATCACACCCCACCTCCTCAAGCAGGCCGGGACCCTCCTCCCTTGCAGCTGACTGACAGTCCCCATGCTGCACCAGTACCCCGCCCCGTTTATGCTACTACAGCACAAACGGCAGAACCTGCACTTCCTCGGACTGAGCCGCAGTCCCCTGCGGTAGTGCCCGCACCAGTTGCCCCACCAGTACCGGTGGACCCCACCGAGCTCGTAGGCCTGCTACGAGGAGTACTGGAGGCCCAAAGAGCCCAAGCTGAAGCCCATCGTGACAGAATGCAGCCCAAGCTGAAGCCCATCGCGAGCAGACCGGAATCATAAGAGAAGGCATGGAGAATGCCCACAACGTGGCTATGGCTGCCCTCGAAAGAGGAGGAACAGCTCAATCGGAACTAAGGCCTGCTAAGGTAAACATAAATCTAAGGATTAATTTATGCATCATTAAGGCCATTCAATTTGGTAAGAGACATTATAATGTGAAGGTCGGCACTATCGAAAACTTTAAGAATCAAGACCCTCGACCTTTCAAAGTAACCAGGGAATCATCTATGCCGATGAATGGCTCGACAGCATGGAGCATCTCCTCAGCGTCGCTCGACTACCTGACGACCTCCATGTCGAAACAGTAGGACTCCAGCTGCGAGATATAGCAAGCACCTGGTATCGGAATGAACCCCAACTCCAGGACAAACAACTTGATTGGGTCACCTTCAAGAGGTTGTTTCGCAGGAAGTTCTTCCCAACATCAGAGTTACGGGAGATGGAAAGACAGTTCCAGGACCTGAAGCAAGGGAACATGACGGTTGTAGAGTATGCGACAGAGTTCGAATGACTTAGCCGCTTTGCCAAGAACTTGGTTGCTGACCCCAAGGATCGTGCTGAGAGATTCAGGTATGGATTAAGGAAAGAAATTCGTACCCTGTGATCGCAGGCGGCGCAAAGACATACGAAAAGATTCTGATAAGAGCTCATGACGTGGAGAAGATCCAACCTTCTCGTTCAAAAAGTGAGTATCCTGGAACTAGCAACTTCCAGGGTAACCAGAAGAGGCCCAACAACAACAACAATAACAGGCCTTCGCACCACCAGCAGCTGCACCATCAGACAAGGACCAGTAACAAAACGCCTCAGAAGCATATCCCTGTCTGTAACTACTGCAAGAGGCCAGAACATCAGGCGAACATTTGCAGAAAGAAACTGGAACACTGCCTAGTTTGTGGGTCTGCCACCCACCAAGTGAGGGATTGTCCCACAGCATTCAACCGGACCGGAGCAACTCAGCAAAGAGCTCCTCTACCCACTCAGCAGCAACAGTTCGGACAATATCAGCAAAAGACCGGGCGAGCTTTTGCCCTAGCAGCAGACGAGCAAGAACCAGAGCAGGAATCCACCGCTGATGTCATCACAGGTTCCATTTATGTGTTTTCACATCCTGCTCTAGCATTATTTGATTCGGATGCATCATACAGTTTCATATCATCAAAGTTTATTTTTGCACACCACCTAGATATAGGACTTAGCAAGATGATTAGTAGAGTTATGACCGGTGGTGGACCCATACCCATCACCGAGGCTTGTAACTGTCCCATAACTATCTCGGGCCAAAAATTCTTAAACCCCTTACTTATGATGCTGTTGCCCAACTATGATGTAGTCCTAGGGATTGACTGGTTAAGTGAAGCATGAGCTGATAGATTATCACAGAGGATGTGTAATCTTCAGCCCACCAGGAGAACCGGAGTTTGAAATCTCTCGAGCTCCGAAAGATATGAAGAGTGTTACCTACTCCTCTATCACCGAAGAACCCGGGCCTCCTCACCCTATCATAGCAAAATTTATGGACGTCTTTGCAGATAGTCTTCCAGGATTGCCGCCAGATCGAGGTGTGGAATTCACCATCGACCTAGTTCCCGGCTCTTCTCCTATTTTTCGGAGATGCTACAGAGTCAACCCCAAGGAGGCAAAGGAGATGAATGACCAAATTGATGAACTGAAGGCCCAGGGATTTATCAGAGACGGGGCTTTACCCTGGGGAGCACCAGTTTTGTTCGTGCCTAAGAAGGATGGAACTGTGCGGATGTGCATTGATTATCGGGCGCTGAACAACATCACCATCAAGAACAAGTACCCTCTGTCCCGGATCGACGACCTGTTTGATCAACTGAGTGGATCCAAGGTATTTTCGAAGATAGATCTCAGGTCTGACTATCATCAAATCAAGGTCAGGAAGGAGGATATTTCAAAGACGGCGTTCAACACCAAATATGGGCAATATAAATTTTTGGTCATTCCGTTTGGACTGACGAATGCCCCTGCAGTATTCATGAACCTTATGAACAAGGTCTTCCATGAATACCTGGATCAGTTTGTTGTTGTCTTCATCGATGACATTTTGATCTATTCGAAGACTGAAGAAGAGCATGAAGAGCACCTGAGAAAAGTTCTGGAAACTTTAAGGAAGGAGAAGCTCTATGGTAAGCTATCTAAATGTGAAATCTTCTTAGACAAAGTAGATTTTCTTGGCCATGTTGTCACAGGGAAAGGAATTTCGGTAGATCCAATGAAGATAGCTGCTATTGAGAAGTGGACTGCACCAAATTCGGTTGCAGAAATCAGAAGTTTCTTGGGCTTAGCTAGCTACTACCGAAAGTTTGTAAAGGATTTCTCCAGGATTGCTGCGCCGATGACGAAGCTGACTAGGAAGAACGAAGAATTTGTTTGGTCGAAAGCTTGCCAGTCAGCATTTGAGGAACTGAAGAAGAGGCTTGCAACGGCGCCGATACTTGCGCTAACCTCAGGTACCGACGGTTTCTCAATTTATAGTGATGCTTCCGGTAAGGGATTGGGCTATGTTCTTCAACAACATGGAAAAGTAATTGCTTACGCATCTAGGCAATTACGGACTCATGAGAAGAACAATCCTACACATGATTTGGAGCTTACAGTGGTTATATTTGTATTGAAGTTGTGGAAACACTACCTTTATGGAGAGATAGTGGAAATATTTAGAGACCACAAAAGTCTTAAATATGTTTTCACTCAGAAGGAGCTGAACATGCGACAGAGACGATGGCTAGAACTGATGAAGGATTTCAACATCAACCTGCAGTATCATCCGGGTAAGGCTAATATTGTTGCAGATGCACTTAGTCGATACCCGATAGCGATGTTCTTGACCAAGGAGCGTCATTTGCTGGAGGACATAGAAAAGCTTGGACTGGAGATTGTACTGCCCGAAGAGGAAATGAAGAAACTGAAAAGAGAAGCCATTGTACCAGGAGCTGATTCAACAATGATGCAGTTGCAAGTGCGTTCAAGTCTAATAGACAGAGTCAAGGAGGCACAATTCCAGGACGAGACGCTTTGCAAACTCATAGATCAAGTGCTGGCAGGAACACTTGAAGGATTCTCAATCGCCAGCGACGGAGCACTGAAGCATGGTACGAGGATGTGCGTACCAAATGGCAAACTGAGGAACAGCTGATGCAAGAAGCATACCAGTCGCAGTATTTCATACATCCAGGAGCCAACAAAATGTATCGGGATATACGTACTATGGTGTGGTGGTACGGAATGAAGAAGGATGTATCGAGGTATGTAGCTAGATGTTTGATTTGTCAACAAGTGAAAGCTAGCAGACAAAGACCAACAGGACTTTTGCAGCCGCTAGACATCCCGGAGTGGAAATAGGAACACTTGATGATGAACTTTGTGTCGGGACTGCCTCGATCCCAAGGAGGAAAGGATGCCATTTGGGTTATCGTGGACCGACTGACGAAGTCAGCCCACTTTATTCCCTTCAAGGTGGGTCTATCTACCGAGAAGTTGGCGGTACTGTACATGCGGCACATCTACCAGATTCATGGAGTTCCGGTAAGTATCTTGTCTGACAGGCATACCAGGTTCATCTCTCACTTCTGGAAGAGCTTACATGACAGTTTGGGAACACAACTAAAGTTCAGCACCGCCTACCATCCCCAGACTGACGGACAATCAGAGAGAACAATCCAGACGGTAGAAGACATGCTGAGATCTTGCATCTTGGAATTTGGAGGGTCTTGGGAAAACCATTTGCACTTGGTGGAGTTCTCTTACAACAACAGCTACCAAGCTAGCATCGGTATGACTCCGTTCGAGGCACTTTATGGACGTCGTTGCCGCACTCCACTTGCTTGGGACGACGTAGGAGAAAGGGTATTGCTTGGACCGTAGATGGTGACCGATACAGCAGAGAAGGTAAAGATGATCAGAGACAAGCTCAGGATTGCCCAGGACAGACAGAAGCATTGGGCCGATAGCAGCCGACGGCCGTTGGAGTTTGAAGAAGGTGACAGTATGTTCGTAAAGATCTTCCCTACCAGAGGAACCATCCGTTTCGGCAGAGCGGGAAAACTAAGCCTCAGGTATATTGGTCCTTTTGAAGTACTTAACAGGATTGAAGAAGTAGCTTATCGAGTGGCTCTACCCCCAAGTCTCGAAGGCGTCCACAACGTCTTCCACGTTTCGCAGCTAAGACGCAACATCCCGGACCCGAGCCACATCTTGGACCATTCGGAGCTGGAAATTGTACCCAGCCTCACAGTGCCAGATAAGCCAGTTGCAATATTGGACAGAGGAGAGAAGAGAACCAGAAATTTTGTGATGCCAATAGTCAGAGTCATGTGGCGGCACAACTCACTAGACGAGTCTACCTGGGAGCAAGAAGACAAGATGCGGGAGCAGTACCCGTATCTGTTTGAAACTTGAGGTAACTCCTAACCCTGCCTTTAATTTCGAGGACTAAATTTTCTAAAGAGGGAAGATTGTGAAACCCAGAGTTTTAGAATTTATTAATTATTGGATTTGTAGTGTAATCTTGGATTTGTATTAGTATTATTATTATTATTATTATTATTATTATTATTATTATTATTATTATTATTATTATTATTATTATTGCTATTGCTATATATTATTATTATTTATTAGTCGAAATTAGGAAAAATATTATTTTTAAAATTATCATTGGGTTTTTGTTTGTGGCCCTGCCCCGATCCCGTGTCCGGAGTCCGACTCCGAGTTCGAACCCGGTCTCCCGAAACCCAATTCAGTTCCGAACCCGTCCCAATTTTCTCCCTTTTAAATTGTGATTATTATAATCAAAAAATAATAATAATAACAAAGCCTATTCCTAAACTAACCCCCACGACCACTTCTCTCCACGACCTAGCTCTCCACAACTCTTCCTACACTTCAGCACCACTCCCCTCCTTAAAACCACTCCAGCACACAACAATCCCTCTCCTCCACACATATTTTCCCCACTCTTCTCCATAAAAGCACCAGCACAACTCACCGCCACCACTTCCATTCTCCCCATCCCCATTTCCTCCCTCTCACTCTCCTTCAACCTCTCCCCATCTCCTCCCCCTCTAGAGCCCCGCCTCCCGCCGACTTCCTCCGGCGGCCCGAGCCTCGCCGAACCCCACCCGCGCCCGCGCGCGCCCAAAGGACGCGCCCTGCCGGCCCGTCCGCGTCTCCACCCAGCGTCGTTTCCCGGCGCCCAACTTCGGCCAGCCCGGAGCCGCTCGCCCCCGGCCCTCTCAGGAAAACTAAGCCCTAGGTATATTGGTCCTTTTGAAGTACTTAACAAGATTAGAGAAGTAGCTTATCGAGTGGCTCTAACCCCAAGTCTCGAAGGCGTCCACAACGTCTTCCACGTTTCGCAGCTGAAACGCTACATCCCGGACCCGAGCCACATCTTGGACCATTCGAAGCTGGAAATTGGACCCAACCTCACAGTGTCAGAGAAGCCAGTGGCAATATTGGACGGAGGAGAGAAAAGAACCAGGAATTCTGTGACGCCAATAGTCAGAGTCATGTGGCGGCACAACTCATCATACGAGTCTACCTGGAAGCGAGAAGACAAGATGCGAAAGCAGTACCCGTATCTGTTTGAAACTTGAGGTAACTCCTACCCTGCCTTTAATTTCGAGGACGAAATTTTCTAAGGAGGGAAGATTGTGAAATCCAGAGTTTTGAAATTTATTAATTATTGAATTTGTAGTATAACCTTAGCTTTTGTATTATTATTATTATTATTATTATTATTATTATTATTATTATTAATTAGTCGGAATTAGGAAAAATATTATTTTTAAAATTATCATTGGGTTTTTGTTTGTGGCCCTGCCCCTATCCCGTGTCCGGAGTCCCAACTCCGAGTTCTAACCCGGTCCCCCGAAACCCAATTCAGTTCTGAACCCGTCCCTATTTTCTTCCTTTTAAATTCTGATTATTACTATCAAATAATAATAATAATAACAAAGCCTATTCCTAAACCAACCGCCGTGACCACTTCTCCCCACGACCCAGCTCTCCACAACTCTTCCTACACTTCAGTACCACTCCCCTCCTTAAAACCACTCCAGCACACAACAATCCCTTTCCTCCACACATATTTTCCCCACTCTTCTCCTTAAAAGCACCAGCACAACTCACCACCACCACTTCCATTCTCCCCATCCCCATCTCCTCCCTCTCACTCTCCTTCAACCTTTCCCCATCTCCTCCCCCTCCAGAGCCCCGCCTCCCGTCGACTTCCTCCGGCGGCCCAAGCCTCGCCAAGCCCCACCCGCGCCCGCGCGCGCCCAAAGGTCGCGCCCTGCCGGCCCGTCCGCGCCTCCACCCGGTGCCGTTTTCCGACGCCCAACTCCGGCCAACCCGGAGCCGCTCGCCCACAGCCCTCTCTGGCCGACCCCTCGGCCTCCAACGGCTTTCCCCGTCGCAAACCCCCTCCAGCGCGCCGAGCCCCGACCAACGCCTTCCTCGGCCTCGTCTCCTTCGATCGTTCCCCTCGGCCACTGTCCGGCGACCCCCGACCCGCTGTCCGTGCCCGGTCCCGAGCCAGCATCTCTGGTTGCGTTTCGCGGCCTCGTGGACGCTCTGTTTCGAGACTGCTGTGGTTTCGGTTTTTTCCGATTCCGCGTTCCGAGCTGTTGTCTCAGTATTAGGGATTTTTTCGTGCTTGTGAGGATTATTCTCTTTATTATCATCTGAGAGCTCTAGCCGAGCACCCGAGGTAATTTCTGTATCCCTGTGTCCCTCCCGTAGGTAGTCTGTGATGACGCGGTCTCGACTCCGTTGCAGGGATTGTTTCGACTCTATTGCGGGGATACACGCGACATTCATCGTGGCGGTATATTTCGGTAGTTCAGTTTTATGCTGGATGCATACGTTTCCGATTAGTTTCGGTTACGGTTCGGTTTTATATTTTTGTCGACTTTTATCTTTATTGTGTTAGTTGTGGGATATTATTTCTGTGTGGCATATTATTATGGATGGTTTGGGTTGTTTTCCTGGTTCAGGATATTGTTTATGTTGACTGTTGGCACCGTCCCAGGATTGGGTTATCCCAATTACAGAGGAGATGCTGCCCAAATTTTCGGGAAAGTTTTCAAAAATAAAGTATTTTAAAATGGGATTCTATTTTCAAATTCGGTATTTTGTAAACGAATTACAAAAGTGGTTTTGTCGATTTGAAAGAAGATTTTGGAGTTTCGTATCCCCGTTAGGCGACGACCGTATCGGTCGGATGAGCCTCGACCAAACGCAAACGCTACAGGATATCCTATACGTTGAGGCGTTAGCCAGCAACATGAGATTGCAAGACCAAGTCTGAGACCCCTTTCCTATTTTTTTTCATATTTAAAATTTATTTAGAACTAGTACTGGCCTTTTAGCATTCTAGTTGCAGGTCTTCGGCCTACTGTTTGGACCGTTCGCGGCACTCAGAGCTCGCCCTAGGAATTAATTAATTTATGTAAAAATTTGTAAGGCATAAGCCCAGTTTTCTATTTTATTTCGATGTGACCTTGTATTGTGTAGTTTAGGTTTTTACTTTCTTTTCTGAGTTGGTTTTCGTTATTAGACGCATAATTATAATTTAGGTATTAATTATTTTGTATAAAATTAATAAGGTTTTTTACGATAAATTAACTTGAATAAAATATTGGTGAAGTCCATGTTTTATCACTAAAAGGAAAATATAGTTTTATACATATGATATAAAAATACAAAGTTTTACAAATTAACCGGTAACGGCTAATTTTTCCCAAGTAAATTAGAAACCGGATATCCAACTAATTGACAACGCACGTAACTCGCGACGTTAAAGCGTTACAGAAGATTAACTAAATAATCTAAAATATGACTAGGGTCTACTTCTAGAGATTGTAACTAGCACACCTAAAATGGTTTCATTATGGTTCTAAGCCAAGGTTCTCAACTGTAGGATCTTGGAGACGAACTTGACATCCTCATCGGTACCGACTTTTTCGATCCAGTCAATTAACAGTGGCAAGTTACGGTTATATTTTCTTGTATTTTATTTAGTAATTGTCTAGCTGCATGTTTAAACCACATTGCTACACGGAACCCTCTCCCAGGGTTCAGATATTGATTGATAATGATTGTGGAGATTGGGGGAATGGTGTAACGTTTATGACCAATACCCCTCATATTGCATATTGAGCAAGCTTACCCCTCTTACACACGGGGATAAGCCGTATTGCGTCGCTAGGACGCTATTGTATAACCCAAGCCGGTCATAGACGATTACACATTCAAATCATATTGTTTTCAATTGTTAAAATGCTGAAAAATATTGTTTCAACTGTTTAGCCTGCACTTTTCCATTATTACTTAAAATATGAGATGCATATTCGTACTTGCTCCCTCCTGACTGGAGACAACATTTTTAGGTGACATTGAGGATGCTGAGCTATTGTACAATAGCTACTATGACCCAGTTTTTGTACCATGTAGTGTTGTCGGAGTCCCCCTTGGAGGACGCAGGACCTGAGGCCGACGAGCCGACCGCTTAGCTAGTCGTTTCCAGTTTTTCTAGTTTATTGTTTTGGAGTTTTGTTAATTTTGAATTCAGCACTTTATTTCAGTTCTTTCATTTCCAGTTGTACTTTACAATGGTTGAATAAAAGTTTTAAAATTTTCGTATATTCGAGTTGTGACAAATGTATAGATGTTGTTGTGAATACCTGCATTTGTGACAAATGTATAGATGTTATGAATACCTGCATATAGAACAACTTACTGCCACCGTCTCACAATGGTGCAGGCTGGACATGATCCGGTTCGACCCAATAATTTGGGATCGGGTCGTGACATCTGAACAAGACGATCTTACAAGGTTCTATAGCATAATTGCATGTCAGTTCCACAATCTCCTGTAAGACGCCAAAGAAGTCATTGCCTGGGTCGACGTCTTTGTAGTTTGAAGATTTTATGCACAAACAGCTATTATTCGTAGAATCCAAATCCAAGAAGTCGTCTCTTATTCGAGCATTTGTTGACTTGAACCTGAAACCATTTACGCAGTAACTTGGCCAAGTCATCACTTGATAAATTGGCCCCTTAGCTAGAGTTTTAATATACTCATTCTCAAGGATTGCCTCCGGACGATCAACCTAAATACCATATAAACGATGCTAACTTAATTATTATGTGCAAGTATAAATGTACAGAAAAAGTAAATTGTGACTACGTCCGTACATATGCTCTCAACCAAAAAGGAAAAAAAAGTCTCATTTGTTGTTCTACTTTCTCCTCGGTTGCGTACGGATTGTTGGACGTTACCTCATCCTTAAACATGCTGAAAAGCAACGAAGCATAGGTGTGTTAGTTATATTCAGAAGCAACGAAGCACGCAAAATAATTTTACTTACCCCTTTAGCTTGTCTACTTCTTCCTCGTCGCAGTTGAGCAATACATATAACATTGCAGCGCTAATCTCGTCGTCATTTAGATATCTTTTTTTATTTTACCAGATGGTTTTTCGTAGGTAGTAAATACTTTCAGCTTTGCCTCAATACCAACTTCATAGCCGTCGTCATTTCTGGGAGCCCTTGTTCTGTTTGTAGCAATATGAGGCTAAAAATACATGGAACAAAAGTTTGAAATCTCCTCAAGGACATATGCTTCACAAAAGAACCCTCCAACCGTGCCTTATTTTTTACCTTCCTCTTGAGGTGGTTCAACTGTCGCTCGAAAGGGTACATCCAACGATAACTGACAGGTCCAGCAACAAGAGCCTCATGGATAAGATGAATCGGCAAATGTTCCATTGAGTCAAAGAATACAGGAGGAAAAACTCTCTCAAGTATGCAAAGTGTTACCACAATGTCATTCTCTTGCTTCTCTAAACGATCGACGAGCAACTTGCAAGAACAAAGATCTCTGAAGAATATGCTAAGCTCTGTTAATGGATCCCAGACTACCGGCGGTAATAATTCTCAAAATGTAACATGAATTAACCTCTCCATGAATACGTAGCAATCGTGGCTCTTCATTTCGGCCAGTTTACACTCCTTTATGTCAACACATCTTCTTAGATTGGAGACGTATCCGTCCGAAAATTTCAAGTCCTGGATCCATCTACAAAGTCTCAGTTTGTCCTCCTTGTCCAGCGAGTAGATTGTCTTAGGCCGCAAAAGCTTTCCCTTTCTGTTGTCTATCATGTGCAATGTAGGACGTCTGCATATTTCGGCTAAGTCCAATCTAGCCTTCTGATTGTCTTTTATCTTTTCCTTGACGTCCATTACGTTATTAATTATGTTATCAAACACGTTCTTCTCGATATGCATGACGCCAAGGTTATGTCTTATCAAATTTGTGCTCCAATATGGCAGATCCCAGAATATACTCCTTTTGGTCCAGTTATGATCTTTGCCAAATCCCTCGCAACGGCTGCTCGTTGTAGGATCTTCAATAGCACTTAGAATTTCTCTTACTTGCTCCCATGTGTCCTCTCCGGACCACATTGGCGGTAGATCGCCCTTCTCCATAGCTCCGGCACAGAATGCAGTTCTGTTCCTACGGTACGGATGGTCTTTCAACAAGAACTATCGGTGACAATCAAAGAAGCATGGCTTTCCTCCGTGTCTCAAACGAAAAGTCTTAGTGTGGTCCATGCAATACGGATATGAAAGCCGACCATGAGTGCTTCATCCAGATAACATCCATAAGCCGAAAAGTCATTGATTGTCCATATTAGTGATGCCCGTATCTGAAAATTCTGTTTTTTCGAAGCATCATACGTGTACGCCCCTGTTTTCCATAGCTGCTTCAGCTCTTCTATCAACGGCTGTAAGTACACGTCGATGTTCCTCTTCGGGTTGTTCGGACCGGAGATGATAATAGTTAAGAACAAGTAATGTGTCTTCATGCACATCCAAGGCGGTAGGTTGTACGGAGTGAGGATTACCGGCCAGCATGAATATTGGGAGCCTGAAAGACCAAATGGGGGTGAAACCATCAGAGCAGAGCCCCAACCTTACATTACGCGCATCAGAAGCAAAATTAGGATATGCTCGATCAAAGTGCTTCCACGCTTCTCCATCAGATGGGTGATCCAACACTCCTTCGATCTGTTGTCGCTTGTGCCAACTCATATTTTCGGCAGTCTCTTTCACCATGAACAATCTCTGCAACCGCGGCGTCAACGACAACTAGTCCATTGAAGCAATCGATCTTCTAGAATTGCTTGCAGCAGTTGGCTTGTAGCAATCGTGTCACGACCCGCACCCAGTGTAGGGGTACGAGAAGTGGGTACGTCCAGCCTACGCCGCAGTGTCGACGGTAGAACGCTGTCCTAGGTTACTATCTAATCAACAACTCACGTAATTATATAATGTACTTGTCAATATCTTAACTCCGAACGGAGGACAAGTATAGATATAATGAAATCTCAATTACAGTCTAAGCACGATAAGATAACACAGAAGTTTATAACTAAAGACTAAACAACAACATTTATAAACTACTAAATAATAATATCTCAAACAAACTCAAATACAAACTCGTATCTCAAGTTATTACAATTCAAGTTCTAAAACATGAAAACTAAACTAAGTCTACTAGCTAGTCTTCCGATCACTCCTGAGTGTCGGGGCCATAGGTAGCTAAGCCATCTCCTGCTCCAAGGCAAGTAGGGCAAATGTCCTCAGGGCAAGCATCTGTAATATTTTCAACAGGTCCAGTCGGGACAGGAACGAGTACAATTCATCAAAAAATCCTAAGTAAATGGCAGATAACTATAAAGCAGTTATAGATAGTTTTATTGATGAACATGGTAGTTTCTATACAAGTGATGGTATAGAGAAACAGTTAAGATACAAGGAAAGTAAGGTAAGTAAAACAAGACAAGAATCATGGCAATAAAGACTGTAAATAGAAACTAGCTGAACTAGAGTAACATGATATGAGTCCAGACAATAACGTAAACAAGTGTAAACCCAAGTAAGTCCAAACAGAATGAATCTGATACCAGGTGATTCCAGTACAAGATGAGTCCAGTATAAGATGATTCCAGTCAGTGATCAAAGATTCTAGGGTGGGTCCAGACTATACTCTAACAGTGTGTTTTAAAATTTCGAGATCGACATGTAAACGGCTGTAGGTATCAGGCACATCTCTCACTGATCAGGCAAGAGATGGCTATGCTTCCAGTAGATTCCAGTAGGAGATTCCAGATTTGGGGTATGTCTACATATCTTACTCAATATTTTCCCGTCCCGTAATACAAGTGAATCCAGTACAAGACACAAGAATCGAGATGAGTCCAGCCAAACGTGATGATACCAGCAATAATTCCAGAATGATTCCAGTAGATTCTAGTAGATTCTAGTAATGATTCCAGAAGGTGATGCCAGTAGTGATTCCAGAAATAGAGGCCAGACAAGATGGTATGTGTGTCGCATACATGAATCCAGAAATATTCATACATGTTGTAAGAATCACATAAAACTAACTAGAACTGAAGTACAATAATTGACAAGTAAATGAAAGAACTATCAGAGAATGTACTCGCGTGATACTCTGAAAAGAGTAATGTAATATCAGATGTCTGCACGGGAGTCACTATGTCCTAAATAGAACAGTATGGGTTATAATATGTTTTAAAAAGGTAAATGAAGTTTACGATGCAATCTACATGATTTCTAAGCCAATATAGGTCAAATTCAAACTTGGTCAAATCTGGGTCAACCCAAGTCAATACTCTTGTCAACTAGGTCAAACTGGTCAACTGTCTAGGGCTAGTCAATTCTAGTCACAATGGTCAACATCCAGTCAATTTAGCTAATTTGGGTTATCTTGATGGATATCTAAGGGTTTGGTCTTGTGACTATTTATTGCTAGTTTAATGGGGTATCAACCCTCAACCAAAATGGGTTAAACTATCTAGAGTCAAACTCTATCTAACTCTATACTTCAAACCTTATAGTCTATGTATATATACATATCATATCGTAAATCATCCTTATAACCTATGTTATGTTATATATGCATATCACATATATATACCATTTCATAGACCCAAGCCTAACTCCCTCATCTCCTCAAACCTATTGTACAGGGACTGAAACCCTCTCCTCTCACAACATGTCACCCCCAAACACTCATGATGTAACACCCACTTTTTGGAAATAAGGGTATTTTAGTCATTTAAGTCATTTTAGTCATTTTGTGATTTTCTAGATATTATTGACTTGTGATTGATTCAGCCTTTGGTCTAACTTTAGAAAACCCACATTAGAGACTAACCATGACCTATGATAAGTATCTAGCTAATTAGATTTCATTTTTAGGCTTGGTTTAATTTAGAAGCCATTTGGCTATTTTTAGGCTAATTACTTAATTGGCCTTTATAGCCTTTTGTTAATTGAGCTTAAACTCAACTTAATTAGAGGAGTGGGACCCATGAACCAACCTTGATCCTATTAGGACTCCTATGGCCGGCCAAAACAGGAAGCTCCCATCCCCTATATAAGCATTGCATTGGAATAGACACCCCCTTTAAAAAACCCTAGTTTCCAGCTCTCCAAAACCCTAACTTTTTCATCCGACCTCCGTTTCACCTCAAACGAAGTGCGTTGTGATCGTGGAAAGGAGGAGAATTTGCTGGAGTATTGTTAGCAAGGAGTTGGAGGCGTTTGCTCAGTGGAAACTGGTCGTCTCATCGATCGAGGAGTCAGTTTCTTTGATACTTCAACTCTCAATAGGTAAACACCCAAACACCATAGTTTCTTCTGATTTTTCTTCATATTAGCATGCATCTAGGTACCCTAGAACTACCCATAAAGTTTGGTTAAATTTTGTGTCCGTTTGATAGGTGTATCGGACACGTATCGGTTTAGGGATAAAAGTGTTCGATGATTTTCCTCTTAGAATTCGATTCTGTTATTTTTGCAAACTAACTTCATGAATCGATAGCCCTAGATGTAGGGATCCCCAAAACCTAGGTTCTTGATTGTATCGAGGCAATTTCGTGTCCCAAAACAGGACACGCACGCGCGCACGGGGACCGCGCGCGTGCCCTGCTACTGCTGCGTCCGTTCTCGCTGGACACAGCGACTCGACGCATGATTTTTAGCCTGTGGGTAGGGGCAATGTCTGTCATAGTGCTCGTAAAATTTCATGGGGTTTCGTAGAGTATCGAGGGAGAAATCGAGACGGCACGGGGCGTGCACTGTCGCGCGCGTGAGAACGCGGCGTCCGATACGCACTTAGTGCGACACGAACACATGGCGAGAGGCCATTGCAGGTATGTGGATGTGTATCCCTATAGTTGGGCTACGTGTACGAGTAACCACGTGTCCTAATTCGCTCTGTGTCGAGCCCTAGGACGAGCGACACGCGTGCACGAGGATTAGGTTCAGTTTTGGTTCACGAGTGTCCTGGACACTTCGTGTCCTATTTCTTGGACACAATAACACCTGTAGTTCATGTTCCAACACGTGACACGTTACCAACCTTCAGGTTCGAGTATTAATAGGTTTTTCGATGTTTTGGGTGGTGAGTAGATCGAATGGTTGAGTATCGGGTTTTCTGAACTGTTAACAGTTTCAGTTTCCTTTCCTTTCGTTTTGATATATGTATGTTCATGTATTAATTCACCCACAGATCCTTTTTGACCTATATGTGAGTTTACTTACTAGTTTACAGGGAGTTAAGGCTTTGATCGATTTTAGGTTGACACATAGTAGTGAGTCTTCACTTATAGTTCAGTTTGGTGATTCAATAACAGTCCCAGTTTTTAGTTCTCTTGTTTCAGTTTTAGTCTTTGTGGGTAGGTTTGGTGAGTTCGAAAATTTTCCTACAAAACTAAACTTTCAGGCCTAATATTAACCCTCTAGGAGAGTACCTAGTAGTTTGTAGTTTGAGTTGGTTTTAGTTTGAGTATCAATACTAGGATTCACTTTTCCAGTTTAGTTATTCCTCTTTCTGTTCAGTTTTTTTCTTTATTTCAGATTTCAAATCCTTGATGTGTGATCATGTAGACACCATCTACAGAGCCCTATTGACCTCACCATTGTGTTACCTTACTGTTTGCATCTTAGAGTAGGTTGAAATTGAATTTGAGGTATCATGAAGTTCAATTCCTTTTTCTTGGTTTCAGTCTTCAGTTTTATTGGCATTCTTTCCATTAGTTTTGAAGATGAATTCTGGATATAAACCAAACTTTCAGGCCTAAACTGAACCTATACAGGAGATTTCATATTGGTTGTATCATGAGGAGAAGGTTATATGGAATTGTGTAAGTATTAGCATAGGCTATGCTCAAGTAACCCTATGGCTGAAATTAGTTTGTGTAGGTTGATATTGATTTGGGTATCATGAAGCTCAGTTCCTTGCCTTGTTCAGTTTTCAGTTTCAAGTGTTTCCCAGCCTTAGAATACCTACTAGTTGATAATGGATAGGTTATGTTTAGTAGGATTAGACATAGAAAATTCAAGTGTATGGGATATATATATATATATATATATATATATATATATATATATATATATATATATATATATATATATATATATATATATATATATATATATCAAGATGTATAGGATATGCCTATAGCTAATTTAGGATTTGATTTTAGGGATACCAAACTAAGTAGTGGTTAGTTAAGAGTTTAGATTGGTTTGGCAATGTCAAGTTAGCCTATGGATTAGTTTAGAAATTGTTGAAGGGTAGGATAGATTCTAATTTTGTGTGTATTAAATAGTTGGTAGATTTTTGGTTTTAGGATGCATTGGTAGTTGATATCTAAGACTAGTATTGACCTAAAAATGGACTTATAGACTAGTGGACCAACTTTGACCTAGTTTGACTAGTTTGGTTGACCAAAGTTGACCCAAGGTTGACTTTGACTTAGATTGACCCAAATTATGTAGAATTTGCATTGAAGGTATTCCTTATGATATTTTAGACTGTATTATGACATGTGGTTGTTTTAAATAGGATCTTATTACTCCAGTCCAGTCACTTTTCATCATCAGCAGTTCGGATTGCCAGGCGAGTACATTCTCTGATCTTTTCATGCTTCTTTGGATATGTACTCTTGTTATAGACTAGTATACTTGATGCTGACACGACGTTCACATGGATCGGTACCCTATGGATCTTTTCATGCGATATTATCCCCTCGGATACATCGAGTATGTCATGTTTCATGTACTTTATCATGTTCATCATGTACTCCATGTATTCACTTTTATCCATGTGCACACATGTGTTATTCATGTACACTCATGACCATATGAACCCCATGTATACAGTAGTTGTTATCCATGTGCAATAACATAACATGCTTCGATCCTTGTGTATTGGTTGGGGCAGGGAGAGTGTAGTTGGTTATGTGATCATTATCCCCAGTAGTTATCCATGTGCATTCCATAGTTGTATCCAAGTGCAACCCAAGCTGTTTACATAACCAATTCATGCTCAGTTATATCTTCTCTCATGTTGATTTCTCTTTACAGCGATTCATGTATAGTTTTCTATAGCTTGCTTTATATGTCCATTCCTGATATGAACTGTTGTGAGAGATATGTGCTCGTTCCGTCCTGACTGGGCATGTTGAAAATTTTACAGGTGATGATGAGGAGTACTGTCCTACTTATTATGGCGTTGGCTTAGATGACACTGGCGACGTGGACCCACAGGAGGATCCCACATTCGCTGAGGACTTGCCCATAGTCTAGTTGAGACTTAGCACTTTATTTTACATCTTCTTTTGAGACTTTTTATGAGTTGTACTTGAGATATTTTTGGTGGTTTACACCTATACTTTTATTGTGACTTTCTTGAGATTATTCTTCTGTTCCATCTTAGTATTGTGATTGAGTTACGTATTATTTTTACTCTATTTATAGCTTGGTTAGATTGTGTTAGATATGGTGACTCAGGACAGCGTTCTACCGCCGACACTGCGGCGTAGGCTGGGCGTTCGTTACTTCTCGTGCCCTCACACTGGGTGCGGGTCGTGACACATGACACACCAACATATTTGTATCACACACATACAACTATAAGTTACTCTAATGGACACTAACTAATACCAAACTCACTTCCCTCTTCAAACCCACAAAAATGGCTACATGGCCTATGGTCAACATGGCCTACAAGCCTGCTGCTAAGGCTTGTCCTGCCTCACACAGGGGAGTCCCCTGCTACAGGGAATGGCTGGCCCAAGGACAAGCAGTTGCCCTGCTGCAGCATTGCAGAAATGCAATGCCACCCAAGCCATTTCATGCCAAGGCAATGCTTACTGCTACAAAGGCTGAACAGTGGCCAAATGGCCTGGCATGCCTGTAATCAGGAACCCACACTCCCAAAATGGCTTCCCACTTGTCATGCTACTATGCTAAATGTATTGGGCACCCTAGGATACAAATCTGAATATCCAAATCAGTCCTCATTGGGCTGACACACATGATCCTCAAATCCATGCTCATTGCACCTATGATATATACTTAGAACCTATAATTATAGTTATTCGACTTACCTATACATCTAGCCCCTAATACCTTGATACTCTAACTCACTTCCTGACCAACTGCTACCTTGGCTGCAATGTTACTGCTGCGATGCTACTGCTCTTGCTGCAATTGCATCTGCTACCTCACCATCATACTTAGACACTCACTCCACTCTCTCTGAACAACTAATGTCCTAACCCAAAATCATAAACCATTACCTACTTTAAGATACCCCATAACAATTTACCTATAACCATATCACCTTATCTCAACCATCCATAATACATATCTGTTCTATAGATCTAACCCAGCCCCATACATATAATATATCATATTTATATACAATGCCATTATATATGTACATCCTCATATAGTGTACAAGTATAAACTGAATGAAGGCTAAGATAGATATGTGTACGATATAGTGGACTATTAGGCAAGGCAAGACATAAATTAGTGTATGAATGAAAGGGGATACTGTATACTAATAGCAGGATATCAAATTGGGCAGGATAGTGTGTCAAAAGCAAGGTAATGTGTTTGTAGTGGTTAAGTGAAGTCTAGAATCTGTCCTGATGCATGACAATGAGTTGTAGTAGCTAGCATGTAGTGAAATCAAGGGTGTACAAAACTGGTAATGAAGAGGATGTAGCTAATGCAGGTAAACACAATATGGGCAGTTATTCGAATAGCCTAATGTGCAGACCAATGAATATTTGCAATGGAATAAATGCAATGACAGTAAATGGACTCAAGTGCAGTGTCAGTGTATTGATGAACTCGACCAAAATTCCAAACCCAAATCAAAACCTATTCTCAATATCCCAAATCTGAAAAACAGTTCAGTAATCATGGATGAACCCTAAACCAACACCCTATTCAATCACAATACGTAAATCAAATGTGCAGGGTGTCTATCAGGTAGGTGTCTATCCTAGGTGTGTCCACGTGTCCAAAAATCTCATACAAACCATGTTAAAATCTCAAAATAGCAAGTATCAGTGAAATAGTTCACAAGCAGTGTACCAAGTGTCGTACTGAGGTGTCGAGGGGTATAGGGACTCGTGTGTCCACCCTCGAGCCTCGTGCTCGTGTACATAGGTTCGCCACACATAGGGCTACACGTTCGAGTGTCTACAACGTGTCTATGACACGCGTACACTCGATGCGGACACCGTATCAGCGACAAAATCACGCCTGAAACATTGCAGTACAAAATCGGTGCGAGTCGATTTTCTTCGTGCACACTAAACGAGAACCCATGAAAATTTATGGATGTCGTGTTAGTCATTAGGACAACGTGTCTACCAAGTTTCGTGACCTGAGTCGCCGTGTCGTGTCCGCTAAGACACCCGAGCAGCAGGGCACTCGACCACAGTGTCGTACAGCGTGTTCGTGTCCATTTTGGATACGGACACGGCTCTAAAACATGCTCAGTGTTCAAAATAATTAATCTACATATTAAGAGCTTCAAAATCATGTAATTAGTTTTTGAAATTAACAATATTTATTCTATTCAAGCATTTCATCAAATACCCATTTAAATACACCGATACGTGTCCGATACGGACACGAAATGGACACGAGATCCTACCAAACTTGGGCTACACCTAGGGGAACCCTAAATGAATGCATCTATAGAAAGAAATCGGGAATTTAATAGGGTTTGTAGGGTTTTACCTATTGAGTGTTCAAACTCAATATAAAGAGCCTCGATTCGACGCCTTCCTCGATTTTCTCCGATTCAACCGTCCTCGAACCTTGCTAGCAAGCACCCACAAGTATCCACTACTGTTGGGGATGATGATGCAATTGATTTGACTCAATTTGGGCTCAATTTGGATTAATTGGGAGAGGTTTAGGGAAGAACAAAGTGGGGCTTTTCTAGGTTTTGTAAAAAGAGGTTAAGGCTTCTGTTAATGTGACTTTATAGGAAGGGGGGTTTGTATGGCTGTTGAAATGAGTAGGGTTAGGGTTTTACATGAGTGGTTAGGATCACTCCACCCAATTCCAAGGCTTCCTATTGGTTGAAGGCTTCTTTTCACAAATATCTTAAAAGGAAAATATCTTACCATAATAATATCTAGATATTTCTAACCTTGGCACTTAGTAGGAATGTTCTAACCTTAATTCTAACCTCAAGACTAATCTAGGTTAGGTTAACTTCTAGGTTAAGGCTTAACTAAGAGACTAGCACAATATTTAATTAATATAAATTACAAATTCATAAAATTATCAAAATAACTAAAATACCCTTAGGCTAAAAATTGGTAATATGAAATTCTAATCACGTGACTAGGCTCCCATGGTCATGGTTAGTCTCTAGGCTTAGCAATTCTAGGGTTACACTAGTTAACCATCAAAATCACAATCAACATTTTAAATAGTTTTAAATTAATTAAAAATTACCAAAAATCACAATATGATTTAAATATCATTATTAAATTACTATAATCACAAAATTTTAAAATTACCCTCATTTGGAAAACTGGGTGTTACAAGTCTACCCCCTTAGAAGAATTTTATCCTCGAAATTAAGATGATCGTACTCCTCCGAGGTCAAACCCTCAATCAACAAGGTCGAAGGATAATATACAATCATAGTCCTACTGGTCGTGATTCCACAGTCTCGAACAGGGTAACTACGCTATCTAGCACGTCACAAGAATATCCTGACAGGTACTAATGGAATCACACATGAAAATAAAAGAAGGACAGGAATGACAGACCTGCTAACCCGTCACCCATAGCGTCGGTCTACTCGACTGTCAGCACAAAAGCCATGCCCCTCTGGGGTATATCCCTCTGATGGTGCAGGGCACGGTGATGCGCTATAGGTGGCCTAGCTCCCTCTATCTAATCCATGATACTTAAGTAACATCCACACTGATATTCCATTCCATCACACTAGGGCACCATCTATATGGTATCTATTCTAAAATCTGATAATCATACCCGTCTATCCAGAACCATGTTACCAGAATCCTCATTACGCCAGTAAGTACTACAACGATAATCCATAGAGTCCGCGACTAAGGTACATACCTCTAGAATTATGGTATTTAAAATTTTTGTATTGCCGCTAGCTTGGCTGCGAAAACCTTAAATTCCTACCCCCGAGAAATATATTCAAAATTAGACTATATCTTATCGCCAAACCAGCTAATATGGCTGTAAAAGACTCTAGATTCTATGACTGAGGCAACCTAGCCCATAATATTATCTTGGTAGAAAATCAAGTCAATAATGAATACCAAGAATCAAATTCAACGATGAATAAGGAAGTAGACAGAAACTGTCGGAATCGAATTTTGAGATAGTTTATAACGAGATTCTCAAGGGTCATCGCAGGAATCTTCTCAAGTAATCCTAATTGTGATTGAGTACTCTCTCAACTAAAGCCTATTCCTTAGTTTCTATCGCAGGCTGTAGTGATACTCTAGTTCGAATACCACTACATAAACTCGACCTGCATGGGCCACCACTAAAAATGTGTCACGACCCGCACCCAGTGTAGGGGAACGAGAAGTGGGTACGTCCAGCCTACGTCGCAGTGTCGGTGGTAGAACGCTGTCCTAGGTTACTATCTAATCAACAACTCACGCAATTATATAATGTACTTGTCAATATCTCAACTCCGAACGGAGGACAAGTATAGATATAATGAAATCTCAATCACAGTCTAAGCACGATAAGATAACATAGAAGTTTATAACTAAAGACTAAACAACAATATTTATAAACTACTAAATAATAATATCTCAAACAAACTCAAATACAAACTCATATCTCAAGTTATTACAATTCAAGTTCTAAAACATTAAAACTAAACCAAGTCTACTAGCTAGTCTCCCGATCACTCCTGAGTGTCGGGGCCATAGGTAGCTAAGCCATCTCCTGCTCCAAGGCAAGTAGGGCAAATGTCCTCAGGACAAGCATCTGTAATATTTTTAACAGGTCCAGTCAGGACAAGAACGAGTACAATTCATCAAGAAATCCTAAGTAAATCGCAGAGAACTATAAAGCAGTTATAGGCAGTTTTATTGATGAACATGGTAGTTTGTATACAGGTGATGGAATAGAGAAACAATTAAGATACAAGAAAACTAAGGTAAGTAAAACAAGAGAAGAATCATGGCAATGAAGACTGTAAATAAAAACTAGCTGAACTAGAGTAACATGATATGAGTCCAGACAGTAATGTAAACAAGTGTAAACCCAAGTAAGTCCAGACAAAATGAATCTGATACCAGGTGATTCCCGTACAAGATGAGTCCAGTATAAGATGATTCCAGTCAGTGATCAAAGATTCCAGGGTGAGTCCAGACTATACTCTAACAGTGTGTTTTAAAATACCGAGATCGACATGTAAACGGTTGTAGGTATCAGGTACATCTCTCACTGATCAGGCAAGAGATGGCCATGCTTCCAGTAGATTCCAGTAAGAGATTCCAGATTTGGGGTATGTCTACATATCTTACTCAATATTTTTTTGCCCCGTAATACAAGTGAATCCAGTACAAGACGCAAGAATCGAGATGAGTCCAGCCAAACGTGATGATACCAGCAATGATTCCAGAATAATTCCAGTAGATTCCAGTAGATTCTAATAATGATTCCAGAAGGTGATGCCAGTAGTGATTCCAGAAATAGAGGCCAGACAAGATGGTATGTGCGTCGCATACATGAATCCAGAAATATTCATACATGTTATAAGAATTACATAAAACTAACTAGAACTGAAGTACAATAATTGACAAGTAAATGAAAGAACTATCAGAGAATGTACTCGCCTGATACTCTGAAAAGAGTAATGTAATATCAGATATTTGCACCGGAGTCACAATGTCCTAAATAGAGCAGTATGGGTTATAATATGTTTAAAATAAGGTAAATGAAATTTACGATGCAATCTACATGATTTCTAAGCCAATATAGGTCAAAGTCAAACTTGATCAAATCTGGGTCAACCCAAGTCAATACTCTAGTCAACTAGGTCAAACTGGTCAATTGTCTAGGGCTAGTCAATTCTGGTCACAATGGTCAACATCCAGTCAATTTAGCTGATTGGGTTATCTTGATGGATATCTAAGGGTTTGGTCTTGTGACTATTTATTGCTAGTTTAATGGGGTATCAACCCTCAACCAAAATGGGTTAAACTATCTAGAGTCAAACTCTATCTAACTCTATACTTCAAACCTTATAGTCAATGTATATATACATATCATATCGCAAATCATCCTTATAACCTATGTTATGTTATATATGCATATCACATATATATACCATTTCATAGACCCAAGCCTAACTCCCTCATCTCCTCAAACCTACTGTACAGGGACTGAAACCCTCTCCTCTCACAACATGTCACCCCCAAACACTCATGACACACCAACATATTTGTATCACACACATACAACTATAAGTTACTCTAATGGACACTAACTAATACCAAACTCACTTCCCTCTTCAAACCCACCAAAATGGCCACATGGCCTATGGTCAACATGGCCTACAAGCCTGCTACTAAGGCTTGTCCTGCCTCACACAGGGGGGTCCCCTGCTACAGGGCATGGCTGGCCCAAGGGCAAGCAGTTGCCCTGCTGCAGCATTGCAGAAATGCAATGCCACCCAAGCCATTTTATGCCAAGGCAATGCTTACTGCTACAACAGCTGAACAGTGGCCAAATAGCCTGGCATGCCTGTAATCAGGAACCCACACTCCCAAAATGGCTTCCCACTTATCATGCTACTATGATAAATGTATTGAGCACCCTAGGATAAAAATCTGAACATCCAAATCAGTCCTCATTGGGCTGACACACATGATCCTCAAGTCCATGCTCACTGCACCTATGATATATACTTAGAACCTATAATTATAGTTATTCGACTTACCTATACATCTAGCCCCCAATACCTTGATACTCTAACTCACTTCCTGACCAACTGCTACCCTGGCTGCAATGTTACTGCTGCGATGCTACTGCTCTTGCTGCAATTGCATCTGCTACCTCACCATCATACTTAGACACTCACTCCACTCTCTCTGAACAACTAATGTCCTAACCCAAAATCATAAACCATTACCTACTCTAAGATACCCCATAACAATTTACCTATAACCACATCGCCTTATCTCAACCATCCATAATACATATCTGTTCTACAGATCTAACCCAGCCCCATACATATAATATATCATATTTATATACAATGCCATTATATATGTACATCCTCATATAGTGTACAAGTATAAACTGAATGAAGGCTAAGATAGATATGTGCACGATATAGTGGACTATTAGGCAAGGCAAGACATAAATTAGTGTATAAATGAAAGGGGATACTGTATACTAATAGCAGGGTATCAAATTGGGCAGGATAATCTGTCAAAAGCAAGGTAATGTGTTTGTAGTGGTTAAGTGAAGTCTAGAATCTGTCCTGATGCAGGACAATGAGTTGTAGTAGCTAACATGTAGTGAAATCAAGGGTGTACAAAACTGGTAATGAAGAGGATGTAGCTAATGCAGGTAAACACAATATGGGCAGTTATTCGAATAGCCTAATGTGCAGACCAATGAATATTTGCAATGGGATAAATGCAATGACAGTAAATGGACTCAAGTGAAGTGTCAGTGTAATGATGAACTCGACCAAAATTCCAAACCCAAATCAAAACTTATTCTCAATATCCCAAATCTGAAACACAGTTCAGTAATCATGGATGAACCCTAAACCAACACCCAATTCAATCACAATACCTAAATCAAATGCGCAGGGTGTCTATCAGGTAGGTGTCCAACCTAGGTGTGTCCACGCGTCCAAAAATCTCATGCAAACCATGTCAAAATCTCAAAATAGCAAGTATCAATGAAACAGTTCACAAGCAGTGTACCAAGTGTCGTGCTGAGGTGTCGAGGGGTATAGGGACTCGTGTGTCCACCCTCGAGGCTCGTGCTCGTGTACATAGGTTTGCCACACATAGGGCTACACGCTCGAGTGTCTACAACGTGTCCACGACACGCGTACACTCGATACGGACACCGTATCAGAGACAAAATCTTGCCTGAAACAAGTGTAGTACAAAATTGGTGCGAGTCGATTTTCTTCGTGCATACTAAACAAGAACCCGTGAAAATTTATGGGTGTCGTGTCAGTCATTAGGACAACGTGTCTACCAAGTTTCGTGACCTGAGTCGCCGTGTCGTGTCCGCTAAGACACCAGAGCAGCAGGGCACTCGACCACAGTGTCGTACAGCGTGTTCGTGTCCATTTTGGACATGAACACGGCTCTAAAACGTGCTCAGTGTTCAAAATAATTAATCTACATATTAAGAGCTTCAAAATTATGTAATTAGTTTTTGAAATTAACAATATTTATTCCATTCAAGCATTTTATGAAATATCCATTTAAATACACCGATACGTGTCAGATACGTGTCCGATACGGACACGAAATGGACACGAGGTCCTACCAAACTTTGGCTACACCTGTGAGCCCCTGTTTTTCAAAATTTATTTAATTAGTGCTAATTAATTTTTAATGTCATATTTAGCCTTAAAATAATTATTAGGATTTTTAGGAATTTTTCTAGAATTTTTAAAATGATTTTAAATGAGTTTTAAATACAAAAATATCATTTTGTATTTAATTTAAATGTTTTAATATCATTCTGTAATTTTTAGAATTGTTTTTATATAGTTATGTAATTTATTGAATTGTTATAATTTCAGTTTGCAATTAACTAATTTTTTTAATGCGGAATGCAAATTCTAATTTGCATTCAGTAACTATTAGGACCTATTGGTAATTTCCTAAACTAGGGGGGACCTAAATGCTAATTCCTATTCTACCCACCCCGACTGACCGACGACTGACCGGCCGACTGCCCCCGCCATTTTTGGCCAGCGCGACGACCCCCCGACCGACTCGACCCACCTATTTAAACCCCCCTTCTTCCCCAGACCTAACCCTAACCCTAAAACTCCATCCAGCTACCCACAACCGCCTCACCGACAGCCCCAAACCCTAGCACTAAATCCTAACTCCGGCGAGCCTAGTCCAGCCTCTCCGTCGACGCTCACCGCCCCCAACCGCCACCGACGTGTTCGCCGCGACGAGCCGCACCCAGCGCCAACCGAGCACCACCGTCATGACGTCTCCTCCGCCCAGTCGCCCCCCCGACAGCAACCCAACTTCGGACACGTACGTGTCAGTGCTGTCTCTGTGTCATTTTTGTGTCTCGAATTCATGTGGATGACTCGCCAGGACACGGGCAATCTATTAGTAAGCTTGGACACGGCCGAATCAATTCGTGCATGTCGTGCTGAGTGTAGACACAAGACTCCTGTGTCCCTAACTGTCCGGACACAGGATTGTTATTATTATTATTTTTATATATTAAATACATAAAACCTAAATAAAACTAACTAAAACCTAATCCTAATACAAGCCGCGGGCTGACCCCCTGGCCAGCCCGACCCGACTCAGGAACCCGACCCAGAGGGCCGAGTTCGAGCCCCCCTTGCTGTTCTTTTGTTTCTTTTTCTTTTTTTTTGTTTTTATTATATATATATATATATATATATATATATATATATATATATATATATATATATATATATATATATATATGCATTATTATATATACTGTATTTAAATATATATATATATATATATATATATATATATATATATATATATATATATATATATATATATATATATTTGTATTTGTATTTATGTACATATATGTATATATGTATATATTTTCATGTGTATATATATTATTATATATATACTATTACATATATGTATACAATATTTGTGTATATATATATATATATATATATATATATATATATATATATATATATATATATACTTTATAATTAAGTATTTTCTTATATATATATATATATATATATATATATATATATATATATATATATATATATTTTAACATATGTATGTATATATCCATTATGTATAATTTTGCCTTATAAAAATATTAGTATTTATCATGTATTTTTATATCTTTGTATTTTTGTATATTTAAATTACTACAACCATTTGGTGTCCAAGCCTAGCATGGTTTTTGGGCCCAAGTGTGTTTCACACATTCAAGACCTGTACAAGTCATATTGGACTTGATTCATGGCCTTGGTTCCTGTATTTGAACTTTGGTTCAAATTATATACATGGACAAAATATGCAGATAATTAGTTATTTAATTTCAATTGTGTGCAATGCTATTTTCGAATTTCTAAAAATACTTATATTACTGTTAAAATTTTGGAAAAATAGTATTTAGATACTATGTTAATTTAGCTAATTTAGTATAATTTTTATAGTATTTAATTTACAGTTTTGCCACTAGTTTGGTATAGGGGTGAAAAATGGACAAAGTAGTCCGTTGTCCGTACGTGTCCGGCTCGATAAATGATTCGACCGCGGAACGTCCGATTCATTAACGAACAAAACTTGGACATTTTTTTTGGTCCGATTAAAAATCGGATCCGGACACGGTCATATCCATGTCCGATCCGAATTCGTCCGCGAACAGTCCGATAGTGGAGACTCCTTTTGGTTTTGTATCAATTATGTCAAAATATTTTGGTTTTGCATCAAGTTTTTGTTGTCCCGTCTCGATTTTTGTTATTATTTTACTATTGTTTGTTATATTCTATAACCTTCAATTGTATTTTCTTTCAACTAGATTTTTTGAACCAACTATTAAGGCATATTGATAAAATAATAACTTTTGGTAATATATTTAATTTGTCCGCGGACCGTCCGATTGAATTAACAAACAGTGGTTGTCCGTGTTCGTCCGGCCCGAACTTGAACAATGAACTGTCCGTGTCCGTCCGTCCGAACTCATTTTCATTAACGGACCGAATACGGACAGTGGACTGTCCGTGTCCGTCCGGTCCGTTTATACCCCTAGTTTGGTATATGAAACCAAAACTCATTTTCTGTATACTTAGGAAAACTGATTTTTATAAAATACTTGTCCGTGTTCAGTACTTGCTCCCGTCCTGACAGGATAACGTTGTAGGTATCCTTACTGAGGATGAGTTACTCTGCGACACATATTATGGAGATACTGCCGAGGATCCGGCTTTGCCATACGAGGATGTGCCTGCGGGGAGACTCGTCTAGTTTGCATAGCTGCTTGAGATATTTAGTGTAGTCATGTATTAGTCTACGTATTTTGTAACTGGACATGTATCCAGTTTTACATTTCAGACTTGTACTTGGACTTATTACTATATGAGACGACTTTTGTGTTTGGAGCATTTATGACTTTTATTCACTTATAGAACTGTTAGCACATTTAGTCTTATCTTGTTATTTATAGAACAGCTTACTGTGCTTTATCTCAAGCACAGGCTGGACATGACTCGGCCCGGCCCAACAATTTGGGTAACGGATCGTTACATGTTTTTAGTGGTGGCCCATGCAGGTCGAGACTAAATTGTTTGGTTACGTTATTGTACCAAGCATGCCTGCGATTAGGAACTTAAGAAAATTAGACAACATTAGGAATGACGCTTAGAACACCTAGAGGAATACTAGGACTGCAACATAGAAAATACATCACATGCTTGCTATTATAATTAGATTTTTTTGCCTATGATTACTTACTTTAAACAAGTCCTTATAAGTCCTTTTTATTGTTATTAGATGGTGCTTACTCGTTCATCCCAGTATGTTACACCTGAGAATGGCGCACTCCCCATCCAGTCAGCTGACCAGTTGACTGGTACACCCCCACCTCCACCTACCACATTCCTCCACTCCACAGATCCACAAACCCAGATGCCTCCACCACCTTCCACATCACATGCCCAGCAGGACCCAATACTTCCACCACCCCCTATCACTATACCTACCCAGGCTTCCGTCACACTCGACGGGAACCAGCTGCTCACTCTGATCCAGGGGTTCCTAACAACCCATCAGGAGCAGACTACCCTACTCCGCCAGAGCATGGAGCGTTCTGAGGAACGTCCCGTGGTCCCACCACCTGTAGAGCTACGGCAGAGAGCGGGGACGATCAAGGACTTCATGGGTCTGAACCCCAAGGAGTTCTCAGGGACAGAGGGCATAGTAGTAGCAAATGACTGGCTAGACTCGGTAGAGAGGAAGCTCCTTGGAGTTAGGATGCCGGGTGACCTCCAGGTCAAGACAGCGGGATTTCTGCTGATAGACTTGGCAGGAGTCTGGTTCCGGAATGAGCCGTTGTTTGCGAGAGGGAGAGCCACTTGGGACCAGTTCAAGACCCAGTTCAAGAAGAAATTCTTCTCGACCATTGCTAGAGTAGCCATGGGGCTACGATTCCAGAACATCCAGCAGGAGAACCGTTCTGTTGACGACTATGCGGCAGAGTTTAGTCACCTGAGCCGTTTCGCTCCTAGTCTAGTTGCAGACCCAGAGGAGATGACCCGTAGGTTTTGCCATGGTCTAGTTCCAGACATCGACATTCTTATAGTGGCGAACGGTACGACTGACTACTACCAGAGCCTAGAGTTGGCCCGGAGCATCGAGGAGCGTCTTCTGTCATGCAAGAGGCCGGCTTCTGTACATCATGAGGGACAGTCCAAGCGTCAGGCTTTCCAGCAGAGAGCACCAACGCCGCCCCAGCAGACTTACCGTCCCCCTACATCACATCACCCGACCCCGCCAGTTAGAGCCCCGGGACCCCGGCATCAGCAGCAGCAGCAGAGGGGAGGTATATGTTCTTTCTGCGGAAGACCAGGGCATGATCACACCATCTGCAGGAAGAGGTTGAAGCAGTGTCTAGCTTGTGGGTCGCCCACCCATCAGCTTCGAGAGTGCCCCGTAGCGTAGCCTAGAGGACCACTCCTGACTCAGCAGCAGAGGTTTGGGCAGCATCTGCAGCAGCAGAAGGGACCTCAGGAAAAGGTTTATAGCCTAGCCCTTGAGCCGGAGCCGGAGCAGGTTTCGGAGCCAGATTACTTAGCTGACGTCATCACAGGTCATGTTTATTTGCATACTTTTCTAGCTCTATGCTTGTTTGATTCTGGTGCATCTCATAGCTTCCTATCATTAGAGTTTATACATAAATACCATCTAGTAGCTACACCTACTGCGAAGATTAGTAGAGTGATGACGGGAGGAGGACCAGTGCCTATTAGAGCTATCTATAGATGTTCTATTTTTATAGCTGGGAGAGAGTTCAGGGGACGATTCTTTGTGATGCCACTCCCGGATTATGATATCATATTGGGGATGGACTGGCTTAGCTATGCCCATGCATCTATAGATTGTCATGAGGGTAGTATTTTGTTCAGTCCCCCAGGCACAGCACCGTTCAGTGTCAGGAGGACATGGCCGGAGATCAGCCTAGAGCCAAACTGTTGTGCGACAGTTGGGGACGTAGCACCGCCATACCCTATCATCAGGGAGTTTATGGATGTATTCCCAGAGGATCTTCCAGGGCTTCCGCCTGACAGAGATGTGGAGTTCATCATAGATTTAGTGCCGGGTTCATCACCAGTATCCCGTGCTTGCTATAGAGTGAATCACAAGGAGGCCATAGAGATGAAAGAGCAGATTGATGACCTATTGAAAAAGGGTTTCATTCGATCCAGTGCTTCTCCATGGGGAGCGCCAGTGCTCTTTGTGCCTAAGAATGATGGTACAGTCCGGTTGTGTATTGACTACCGGGCCTTGAATGCCATCACCATCAAGAACAAATATCCTCTGCCCAGGATAGATGATTTGTTCGACCAGTTGAGCGAGGCGAAGATGTTTTCTCGGATAGATTTGAGATCCGGGTACCACCAGGTGAAGGTTAGGGCAGCAGACATCCAGAAGACGACGTTCAACACAAAGTACGGGCAGTAGGCTCAAGTTCAGTACGACGTACCACCCGCAGACAAATGGGCAGTCCGAAAGGACGATACAGACACTGGAGGATATGCTGAGGACCTGCGTGCTGGACTTTGGAGGATCTTGGGAGAGCCATCTGCACTTGGTAGAGTTTTCATACAATAACAACTACCAAGCCAATATCGGTATGTCTCCTTTCGAAGCGCTATATGGACGACGATGTCGCACACCGCTCTTTTGGGATGATATTGGAGACAGAGTTATGCTTGGGCCAGAGATGATCACGGATGCAGCAGAGAAGGTCGGGATGATCAGAGACAGGCTCAGAGTAGCTCAGGATAGGCAGAAACACTGGACTGATGCTAGTCGCAGACCGATGGAGTTCGTAGACCGTGATATGGTGCTAGTGAAGATATCACCTACTAGAGGGACGATCCGGTTTGGACGAGGAGGGAAGCTGAGCCCCAGATACATCGGGCCATTCGAGATGCTTGGCATGATCGGAGAGGTAGCTTATAGGGTTGCACTTCCACCCAACCTAGTAGGAGTTCACGATGTCTTTCACGTATCTCAGCTGAGGAGATATGTTTCGGACCCCAGTCATGTGCTAGATCATTCAGAGTTGGAGGTCGAACCGAGCCTTACAGTTTCTGAGCAGCCAGTAGAGATATTAGACATGAGGGAGAAGAGGCTGAGGAACAAGGTTGTCCCCTTAGTACGAGTAGCTTGGAGCCGTCACTCTCCGGGTGAATCTACTTGGGAGAGAAAGTCGGACATGAGGGAGAGATACCCTTACTTGTTCGATCCAACCGCTGCGAGGGAACCACCCGTTCCCGTTTGATACCTTAGAGGTTATTTTCGATCATAGCCTTAGTCATTTGTTGCATTGCTTGCTATGTTAGAATATTGTAGGGTCTTCAATCCTTGTGAATTTCGAGGACAAAATTTTTCAAGGAGGGAAGACTTGTGAGCCCCTATTTTTTAAAATTTATTTAATTAGTGTTAATTAATTTTTAATGTCATATTTAGCCTTAAAATAATTATTAGGATTTTTAGAAATTTTTCTAGAATTTTCAAAATGAGTTTTAAATGAGTTTTAAATACAAAAATATTATTTTGCAATTAATTTAAATGTTTTAATATCATTCTGTAATTTTTAGAATTGTTTTTATACAGTTATGTAATTTATTGAATTGTTATAATTTCAATTTGCAATTAACTAATTGTTTTTAATACGGAATGCAAATTCTAATTTGCGTTCAGTAACTATTAGGACCTATTGGTAATTTCCTAAACTAGGGGGGACCTAAACGCTAATTCCTATTCTACCCACCCCGACTGACCGACGACTAACCGGCCGACTGCCCCCGCCATTTCCGGCCAGCACGACGACCCCCCGACCGACACGACCCACCTATTTAAACCCCCCTTCTTCCCCAGACCAAACCCTAACCCTAAAACTCCACCCAGCCACCCACAACCGCCTCACCGACAACCCCAAACCCTAACACTAAACCCTAACTCCGGCGAGCCTCGTCCAGCCTCTCCGTCGACGCTCACCGCCCCCAACCGCCACCGACGTGTTCGCCGCGACGAGCCGCACCCAGCGCCACCCGAGCGCCACCGCCACGACGTCTCCTCCGCCCAATCGCCACCCCGACAGCAACCCAACTTCGGACAGGTACGTGTCAGTGTTGTCTCTGTGTCGTTTTTGTGTCTCGAATTCACGTGGATGACTCGCCAGGACACGGGCAATCTATTGATAAGCTTGGACACGGCCGAATCAATTCGTGCGTGTCGTGCTGAGTGTAGACACAAGCCTCCTGTGTCCCTAACTGTCCAGACACAGGATTGTTATTATTATTTTTTTATATATTAAATACCTAAAACCTAAATAAAACTAACTAAAACCTAATCCTAACACAAGTCGCGGGCTGACCCCTGGCCAGCCCGACCCGACTTAGGAACCTGACCCAGAGGGCCGAGTTCGAGCCCCCCCTGCTGTTCTTTTGTTTATTTTTCTTTTTCTTTTGTTTTTATAATTTATATATATATATATATATATATATATATATATATATATATATATATATATATATATATACACTTATATATATGTTTACATATATTTGTTTACATATATTTGTATATATATATGCATTATTATATATACTGTATTTAAATATATATGCTGTATTAATATATATATATATATATATATATATATATATATATATATATATATATATATATATATATATATATATATATATATATATATATATTTTGGTTACATATATGTATATATGTATATATTTTCATGTGTATATATATTATTATATATATACTATTATATATATATAATAATATATACTATTATAAAACTATATATATATATACTATTATATATATGTATACAATATTTGTATATATATATATATATATATATATATATATATATATATATATATATATATATATATATATATATATATATATATATATATATATATATATATACTTTATAATTAAGTATTTTCTTATATATATATATATTATATATATATATATATATATATATATAGATATATATATATATGTATATATATATATATGTATTTTTAACATATGTATGTATATATCCATTATGTATAATTTTGCCTTATAAAAATATTAGTATTTATCATGTATTTTATGTCTTTGTATTTTTGTATATTTAAATTACTGCAACCATTTGGTGTCCAAGCCTAGCATGGATTTTTGGGCCCAAGTGTGTTTTCACACATTCAAGACCTGTACAAGTCATATTGGACTTGATTCATGGCCTTGGGTCCTGTATTTGAACTTTGGTTCAAATTATATACATGGACAAAATACGCAGATAATTAGTTATTTAATTTCAATTGTGTGCAATGCTGTTTTTGAATTTCTAAAAATACTTAAATTGCTGTTAAAATTCTGGAAAAATAGTATTTAGATACTATGTTAATTTAGCTAATTCAGTATAATTTTTATAGTATTTAATTTACAGTTTTGCCACTAGTTTGGCATATGAAACCAAAACTCATTTTCTGTATACTTAGGAAAACTGATTTTTATAAAATACTTGTACTGGTTAATAAATTCCAGAAAAATTATAATAAATTTTTAAAATTAACAAGGATCATTTTGGTACTTTATTTTATGTAAAATTAAGCTTTTTGTCTATCTCAAAAAAATTGTTGGAACACAATGTTCATTTGATTTATTTATTGAGTAATTACGACTTGCAACTTTTTGTGTTATTTTAAGTTTTAGCCATATTGAACCTCACCCCTCACTAGTGTAAAGACCCTAGAAAGTTAGTTAAAGTAGTGTGTCACCCCACATTGATCTCCTATGCTAAAGTTATCATTTTGGCTAGGTGCCCAGTCACAAGTCGTGTTGTACCAATTAGTGTCCTAGTGTTTTAGCTTAGTGTAAAAACTAAGTTTATGTATTTATTTCTACAGTGACAAGTTACCAGACATCTATAGCACTTTTATCGCAGCTTGCTTTGCTTTGCTCTGCTAGAGGCAAGTACTTTCTACAAACTTTACATATTGTTACATCTATGAACTATGATCGAACCATGATAAATGTTGATCCTTGGGGTAGCAAGTTAGATATTCACATGTTGTACTTTCAGTTACTGCCATGCTTAGAACAATCTTTATATATCTCTCACATGATTAGATTCTGGGTTATTGGGAAACTGTTAGTGGCATACGTGATCATACCCCCATCTCCGTACGTATGTACCGAACAAGGTTGACATTTTATATGTATACCTTGTCGTAGGCTTTATCTCAAAGCGGATTTGTACGTGTGTACATCTATCGCCTTATCACTTGTACGAAAGTACATTTCATTATGTGCCCCTGCACATTGTACACCTATTGACGATCACGTACCTGCTACAGTTTTAAACATTACATATACATCTGTCTCTATGACATATGTGTCCTTGCCATGATAGACTATGTGATGCCATGTTTCTAATTATTCCTCTTATGTTCATTTCCATGTTTCATATGCTAGTTTGTTAGATTCAGTACTTGATCCCGTCCTGGCAGGATAACGTTATAGGTATCCTTACTGAGGAGGAGTTACTTTGCGACACATATTATGGAGATACTGCCGAGGACCCGGCTTTTCCATACGAGGATGTGCCTGCGGGAAGACTCGTCTAGTTTGCATAGCTGCTTGGAATATTTAGTGTAGTCATGTATTAGGCTACGTATTTTGTAACTGGACATGTATCCAGTTTTACATTTCAGACTTGTACTTGGACTTATTACTATATGAGACGACTTTTGTGTTTGGAGCATTTATGACTTTTATTCACTTATAGAACTGTTAGCATATTTAGTCTTATCTTGTTATTTATAGAACAGCTTACTGTGCTTTATCTCAAGCACAGGCTGGACATGACTCGGCCCGGCCCAACAATTTGGGTAACGGGTCGTGACAACACCTAGGGTAACCCTAAATGAATGAATCTATGAGAAGAAATCGGGAATTTAATAGGGTTTGTAGGGTTTTACCTATTGAGTGTTCAAACTCAATATAAAGAGCCTCGATTCGACGGCTTCCTCGATTTTCTCTGGTTCAACCGTCCTTGAACCTTGATAGCAAGCACCCACAAGTATCCTCTACTATTGGGGATGATGATGCAATTGATTTGACTCAATTTGGGCTCAATTTGGATTAATTGGGAGAGGTTTAGGAAAGAACAAAGTAGGACTTTTCTAGGTTTTGTAAAAAGAGGCTAAGGCTTTTGTTAATGTGACTTTATAGGGAGGGGGCTTGTATGGCTATTGAAATGAGTAGGGTTAGGCTTTTAGATGAGTGGTTAGGATCACTCCACCCAATTCCAAGGCTTCCTATTGGTTCAAGGCTTCTTTTCACAAATATCTTAAAAGGAAAATATCTTACCATAATAATATCTAGATATTACTAACCTTGGCACTTTGTAGGAATGTTCTAACCTTAATTCTAACCTCAAGACTAATCTAGGTTAGGTTAACTTCTAGGTTAAGGCTTAACTAAGAGACTAGCACAATATTTAATTAATATAAATTACAAATTCACGAAATTGTTAAAATGACCAAAATACCCTTAGACTAAAAATTGGTAATATAAAATTCTAATCACGTGACTAGGCTCCCATGGTCATGGTTAGTCTCTAGGCTTAGCAATTCTAGGGTTACACTAGTTAACCATCAAAATCACCAATCAACATTTTAAATACTTTTAAATTAATTAAAAATCACCAAAAATCACAATATAATTTAAATATCATTATTAAATGATTATAATCACAAAATTTCAAAATTACCCTTATTTGAAAAATTGGGTGTTACAGATCAGCACCACAGAATCCGTACACTTCTGCATCCTTGTGATCTTTGTAGTAAAGCATGCATCCGTTCTGACAGCAATCGATCTTGTCGTACCTCATCCAGAGGGATCTCACCATCCTCTTAGAGCGGTAGAAGTCTTTTGGTAACTTGGCACCCTCCGACAAGATATCGGTAATCAACTCGAGTACTCTATTGTAACATTTTTGTGACATGTTAAAGTCAGACTTTATGCTCAAGAGCCAAGTGATCACCTCTAATGGTGAATGGTCCTCACAGCCAGGGTATAAAGGAGTCCTTGCATTCTCCAGCAACTCCATGAACTTCGCGGCGTCGGCATTCGGTGCCTCCTCAGCGGTGTCACGATTGTATGGATCAAAACTAGGCCCCGCAGCGTCGAAGACCATGTTCACGTACTCGTTGTCGACACCAGTTCGGTTGTGGACATTCATATAAGGCTCCACAAAAGGCTCCACATAGGGCTCCATATAAGGCTCCGCTTGGAATGCTAAAGGTACAAGCTCTCCGTGTGCGGTCCATTGGTAGTAATTCGGAAGGAAATTCTTTGTGTATAAGTGATACGTCACATCCAATTCTGGTTGAAACTTCATGTTCTGATATTTTGCACACGGGCACTTAATGTCCATGCCGTCCATGGATTGAGAAAACGCCTTCGCGGGTTGGCATATTTGTTCTACTCCGATGATGTATTCATCTCGCACACCGCACCTGTCATCTCGAATGCGGTTGTACATCGATGAACGGTCTAGCATATACATGGATATAGCTATTTCTAGATATCTGCAAATATGAATAAACTTCAAAACTAAAACGAATATACTACATACTACATACTACGGCCGTGACTCGGGACCATTCCTATGAGTCGGGACCATTCCTACTACATACTACATACTAAAACGAATACACTTCAAAACTAAAACTTCAAAACTAAAACAAATATATTACAAAATAAAACGAATATACTACATACTACGGCCATGACTCGGGACCATTCCTATGAGTATCGGGATCAAGGAAACTACGTGTTACAAATATTGGCACTATCGGTACGTATTACAAATATCGGCACTATCGTGTTACAAATTAACCAACCAACAAAACTACGTGTTTCAAATATCGGCACTATCGGTACGTGGTTTCGAATCGGAGTATCACATTTTTCGGTGTCGGAAAACAAATAACTATTACTAAATTATAAGATTTTTCGGCACTATCGGTGCCCCTGACCCAGCCCCCCCCTCCCCCCCCACACACACCCCTCCCCCCTCCCCTACACCACCCCTAACCCTAACCCGAACCCTATCCCTAACCCCTCCCCCCCAGCCCCCCTCCCTTCTCCAGCCCCCCAACCCCTACACCACCCCTAACCCTAACCCGAACCCTATCCCCAACCCCTCCCCCACCATCCCCCCTCCCCTCCCAAGCCCCCCACCCTCACCCCCAGCCGCCCTCACCCCCCTCCCCCCCCGCCCCTCCCCCCCAACCCGAACCCTAACCCTCCCCTTCCCCCAGCCCCCCTCCTCACCCCCAGCCGCCCTCACCCCCCCTGTCCCACCCCCCCAGCCACCCCCCAACCATTTCTCATCCCCAACTACCCGCACCCCCTGTCCCTCCACCCGAGCCACCAGCACCCCCCAACCACCAATAACAATAGAGAGAGAAAGAGAGAGAAAGAGAGAGAGAGAGTCACGTACCAGAGGAGAGTCACCGGAGAGAGTGAAGTCGCCGGAGAGAGTGAGAGTGAGAGCGAGAGCGCCGGAGAGAGTGAGAGCGAGAGCGCTGGAGAAAGAGAGTGAGAGAGTAAAATGGATGGGGAAAATGAATAGGGAGAATTTAATTTAGTTAGAATTTAGCAACGTTATTATTAACGTCGCTAAATCAGTCGCAATTAGCGACGTTGTAGCGACGTTTCGCGACGACTAGCTCACGTAACTAATATACGTCGTTGTCATGTCACTATTTGCGTTCGCTAGTAGCGACGGTTACCGACGTTTCATTTATACGTCGCTAATGTCCACAATTTAGCGACGTTTTGGTAACGTCGCTAAATTTACGTCGCCAATTAAGCAGATTTTAGTAGTGAATGTGCCGAAAACATGATCATCGTCCACAACGTCAATGGCAGGATTCTTCCATGTGGGACTTTTTTTGACTCTGTCCTACTTGACGGATTCACAACCGTCAAGATAACCCTTTCTTGACGGGGATTAACCGTCAAGAAAATCTTTTTTTCTTGTAGTGTTATCCAATATTGCAGGAAGCACGTCGAGTCAAACGATGTCGATAGTGATGATATCAAGTCTTCGATTGTCGCGTTCGCCAAGTTCAACCAGGTCGTCCTGTATGATGTTCTATTATTACATTACTTATTTCTTCAAACGTTATATATGTTCCTTTTATAATATTTTAGTTCCATATTATTCTTATAGATCTTTCGTATTGGAAGTCATTTTTAGGGTCTTGGATTTCATTTATTTCGTGAATGATATTTTTTGTTGTAGTTTTGTATTCCATCTATTTGTCATCATTGTTGTGAAAGGCAACAACGACATACAGTCTCAATTACTCCTCTCATTGAAGCATCTAACCATGACCATGTAACTGCTCTAAAAGAATAGAAGATACTAAAAAACAACAACAACTTTTAAATGAAAACTTCTTTAAAAATTGAACAGTAGATATACACCATACTCGATTTCTACGGGAAGTATCATAACTAATAATTTAGCATTATTGTTTGTCTAAAAAAGCTAAGTATTATTGGAAGTATAGATTAGTAAATTACTACGTTGTTTAAAATTTTGTTCAATCTAAAATATCTCCTCTTAGTTACAACAAAGATAAGGTCCACTTGATTTGAAGATAAGGCACAAATATTTGATAATAAAAAAAATTTAATTTCAGCTAGATGAGATTGTAACTCTTATAATATTATCTTAACCGAAAAAACATAAAAGTTTGAGAATACAATAATATTATAATACCTAATAATGTGGTGTTAATTTTGTAATGTATTTTGGATTCGTGAACAAGATTAAAGTTGTTCAAATATTAAATTTAGAATGTTATATTTGAATTTTAATTTTAAAGTAAATTAATCTTTATAACGAATTTATACCATGTTGCAAACTCAACGCTGTGTCAAATAAGACAACTACCATAATTTTTGGACCATATAACTAATTAATTAATTAATATTATAGACCATATTTAATTAATATTATGAACCCCATCATCATATTTCTGGCCCAAATTTTTATTTCGAATATATTAATCTATGCACAACTATAACAAATATATAATATGGTATCAAGTATTTAAGGATAGTTTTTTTTTAAGGTAAATCACTGTCTTATTGATTGATAATAGGAGAGTTGAAATCATCTCCCGGTGGCTTAGACCATCTCCAATGGGGGTTTCTATCTTCCCTATTTCTATGGAAGAAATTCATTTTAAAAAAACTTCTCCCAATGGTGGTTTCTATCACCATTTCTATCCTAGGTGGCAATGATGTAGGATGGAAACTTTCTAGGAGGGTTTCTACATGTAGAAACTCTCGTAGAAATTCTCATATCTCTCATAACAATTATTATTGGACCCCACATCATTAGACCATCTCCAATGATGATTTCTAAAATTGAGTTCTTATCCTACTTGGCATTGTACTTTAAGGAGATTTCTATCCTAGTTGGAAGAGTTTCTACATAGAAATTGTACATATACAAAAAATGCTCTCCAATGGTTCTCCATTTTTATCCTATGTGTCACATAGTAAAAGGACTAATTTAATGATGTGGGGCCCAACAATAATTGTCATGAGAGATAGGAGAATTTCTATGAGAGTTTCTACATGTTGAAACCCTCCTAGAAAGTTTCCATCCTACATCATTGCCATCTAGGATAGAAATGGTGATAGAAACTACCATTGGGGGAAGTTTTTTCTAAAATGGATTTCTTCCATAGAAATAGGGAAGATAGAAACCCCCATTGGAGATGGTCTTAAATTGGTCCTTTTACTATGTGACACATAGGATAGAAATTGAGAACCATTGGAGAGTATTTTTGTATGTCTATAATTTCTATGTAGAAACTCTTCTAACTAGGATAGAAATTTCTTTAAAGTACAATGCCAAGTAGGATAAGAACTCAATTTTAGAAATCACCATTGGAGATGGTCTTAGAAGCCTCATCAGTGATACATTTGTCAATACACGGAGAAGAGAAGAAGGAGCTCAAGCTCATTGCAAGAGAAATGCAGTTAGGTTGTGGACGGCTTCATTACGTCTCTCTCTCTCTCTCTCTCTCTCTATATATATATATATATATATATATATATATATATATATATATATATATATATATACACACACAGGAGTTCCGTCGTCCTCGACCGTTGGATCGAGCAAAAGCACGCGAGCCTCACACGGGCCCCCCAATCCGAAGGTGAGGGGGGAAGGGGGGAGGAGTGGGTGGGGGTGGGGGGTGGGGTGGGGCGCTCACCCTGGGACTTTTGATCCGTGTGTGTGTCTATATATATATATATATATATATATATATATATATATATATATATATATATATATTGTAATATAATTTAAATTTTTATACTTTATTAATGCTATTATTAATTTTTTATACGTGCAACGCATGTGAACGTGACTAGTATATATAATGTGTACGCGCGTGCATGCGCATATGACAATTCTCATTTTGTTGTTGTAGAAAAATTCATGTATATTTTTTTCTACTACCATCGCATGGAGCTTCAAAGATCTCCTGCTTAGCACCAATTTTAAAGAGATTTTTTTAATATCCCCTTAAATTTTAGTAATATATTTTTGTGTTCCTCGACAAAAATTTAAGCATTCCTGATTGTGATCATGTGTCCTTCCATATATGTACTACGAAAATTTTCACTGAAAGCATAATAAATTTATAAAATTACACGTACAGCACAATATTTTCAATAATTATAAATGAAGCATAAGAATGTCCATCCGAAGGACGTTATCATTAAAATATGAATTGAATCATGTGGAGAGGTAACGGAGACGTTAGCGAGATAATGTAAATATATATATATATATATATATATATATATATATATATATATAGAAAATGCCCATTCGAATGGCGTTTTCCCTGAGGAAAACGCTCATCCGAAGGACGTTTCCATGCTTACCTGGCACCCCCCCCCCCCCCGATTCGCAGCTCCCCTCGATTCGCCTCGGTGTCGCGTTGTTTCATGCTGCCACGTGCTCTGCCGCGCTGCCACGCGCGTTGTCACGCTTTACGATGCTACATGCAGCATCTTTAGCTACATAGGTGAGCGGGAACGCTTTACAGCTTTGCTTTACATTGTTTGCACGTGGCACGCTTAACGAAGAATCGCACGTGGCACTAAAAAAGTTGTAACGATTATTACAGATGGCTACTCAAAATGATGAAAAAATATCCGGTGGTCCGACAACTCCATTCATTTTACATGAACGAGAATCGCACGTTTCTAAGCTTGTATTTACGGGAGAGATAAACTAAATTTTAGGTAATTAATTTTCTGGTTGTTAATTTTATTAAATTGTACTAATGATGTATACATATATATATATATGGTGCTTTATTTACATGGAGAGAGCTTGCTCTCAACATGCCTTGTAAAATTTTAGTCCCACATTGGAAAAGCACCATGAGTTATCTCAACATATATACTTGGGTGTGTTGTTGAGAGATGCACATGGGGTGGTGACCCTAAGGAGGGAACCATGTGGGTGATTTTACTAGGAGGTAAGAATAAGGCTCCAAGGATTAAGCATTAATGCTTTTGTCATTCTCTTGGATTAATTCCACTTGGAGCTAAGCCCCAAAGGGGCTTAGCGACTCGGACTCGGACTCGGACTCGGGCTCATGGGCTCATGAGGCGTAATGTGGCATTTTGTTGGCGCACTTTGCACTTAGCACGTCAGCAGTCATGTGGCTCATGCGGCCATGCGGTTGATGCGGTTCATGCGGCCATGCGGCTCATGCGGTCCATGCGGCTCATGCGGTCCATGCGGCTCATGCGGTCCATGCGGCTCATACGGCACATACGGTCCATGCGGCCCAAGCGGTCCATGCGGCCAGGCTGCTGCTGCTGCTGTCGCATGGAGGGCTACGCTGACTGTGCAGATTTCAAATCGGTTATGGAAAGGGTGAATCAATGCGATTAATTCAGATCCTATCTTTGTGGGATTTGAATTAATTTCGTTACTATATTTGTGGGATTTGAATTAATTCAGTTCCTATCTTTGCGGGATTAGAATTAATTCGTTGCTATCTTTTTGTGATTTGATTCAATCTTTCCATAACAGATGAGGCGGCTAGGGTTTTCCCCCTCTCTCTATAAATACTCTCTTCTGGCCTCCTTTGTGAGTACCACGAAAATACAAGTCAGAAAAGGAGAAAGAGAGAGAGAGTTGCTGCCGCCATTGCAAGTCCATCCGAGGAGTCAGAACAGAGGTGACATCGAGCGTTCCACAAGTTCTTCAAACTTGCTGGTTCCTGGAAGCAGATCGTGTGGGGCGAATCTTGCTTTGAGCAACGGTGTTTTGACACCCCAGCATTGTTCTTCTTCTTCTCATCTCTCTAGATTATTGTAACTTGTTCTGTCCCAATTGCAACACGTTTGCAAGGAAGAACAAGAGATCTTCTCTTTGCTATTTTTCTCCTTCATATTGTAATTTGGCTATTTAGTTTTATTCGTAGATCTTGAGTTTGATCATCACAAAGTTTTGTGTGACATCTCAGATCTCGATTGCATTAGTTTTCATCTTTGATCAAGCCCCCGGGACTAACAATCTCAAAGCAAGATCCGTATAGATGGAAAACATTAATGCTTCGCTCCTCCAATCGGACTTCTGCAAGTTGGAAAAGTTCGATGGAGAGCACTATCAAGTCTGGAAGAGAAAGGTGTACCTAACTCTTTAACTGAAAGACGTTGATCATGTTCTGTTGGAGGAAGAACCCTCTGTTCCAGACACTGGATCTACTGCCGCCATCAACGCGGCTACCAAACTCCAGGCCAAGTGGAGAAGGGAAAATAGCATCTGCAAGCTTCTCATCCTGAATGCTATGGAGGACTCTCTGGCAGAATCCTACTCAAAGAAGGAACTTGCCAGAGACATATGGGAGTCTGTGGAAAATCTGTATGAAGAAGATAAGAACAGGAGCAAAATATTTGTGGTTGAAAAATATCACAAATTGCTCTTTGAGGACGAAAAGTCCATGCTGCCACAGGTGAAGGAATTTCTGAAGCTGCGTCAGAAACTGGAAGACGAAGAGATGCCCCTTCCCGACAAGTTTGTCGTCGGAGGGATCGTCTCAAAACTTCCTGCTGGATGGAGTACCTTCTATGCAAGGATGCACAGAAAGAAGCTAGACATTAGCTTGGGAGATCTACTTCAAGAGATCCATGTTGAGGACGAGATGCGTTCTCAACAGAAGGTGGACACTCTGTCCAAACAGTTGGCTAAAGCCAATCTTGTGCAGACGAGAGATTCCAAGGGAAAGCAGGCGGCTTCTCATCCCAAGAAGAAGGACTTCACTAATCTGAAAGTGAAGGGTCCTTCATTCAAGCAACAGAAGACTAAGTCCCACGTGACTTGTTACAATTGTGGCAAGAAAGGCCACTACAAGAGTGAATGCAGATCTAAGCCTAAACAATCAGAGAAAGGTGAGCCTAATAAGGTTTCATTGGTTTCTAACATTGTTGCTATGATCGGACAGGTCACAACTGTGGGGGTTGACTCTGACTGGTGGATAGACACTGGTGCGACTTGCCATGTCTGTTCTGACAAGGAATGGTTCGTCACATACCAGCCGACATCTGAGAAAGTTGTCATGGCGAACCAGGCCCAAGCTGAAGTACTGGGGATTGGGACTGTGGAGCTGAAACTCACTTCTGGAAACACTCTGACGCTTCAAGGAGTGAAGCATGTTCCTGCGATTGCCAAGAACCTAATCTCTGGGAGCCTGCTCTGCAACGCAGGCTTGAGGATGGACATCAACGCTGGTCAGATGGTTATGTCCAAGAAAGGAACATACTTCGGGAAGGCTTATCAAACCGAAGGAATGTTTAAAATTCAGCTTGTTAACCAGTTTGATGACATTAATGCAGTTGCATTTTCTGATTATTCTCTTGAGTTGTGGCATAATAGACTAGGACATGTTCATAGTAAAAGAATCAACAAAATGTTTAGTCTAGGACTTATCTCCAAATGTGGGGGTAAGGTGGAGAAGTGTGAAGTGTGTGCTCAGACGAAGATCACAAGGAAACCCTTTCATCGGGTCAATCGAAGCACAGATCTTCTGGAGTTGGTGCACTCCGATATCTGTGACTTCAAACATTTTTCCACGAAGGCCGGGATAAAGTATTTCATAACCTTCATCGACGACTTCTCAAAATACGCGTTCGTCTACTTGCTCAAGTCCAAAGACGAAGCTTTCGAGAAGTTCAGAGAGTTCAGGGCCGAGGCTGAACGGCAGACTGGACAACAACTCAAGAGGCTGAGAAGTGATCGAGGTGGGGAGTACAGGTCTCATGAATTCGCATCGTTCTACAAAGAACATAGAATCATATGCGAGACTACTGCTCCATATTCTCCTCAATCCAACGGAGTAGCAGAGAGGAAGAACCGAACATTAACAGAAATGATGAATTCTATGCTGCTCACTGCAGGTCTTCCAAAATGCTACTGGGGAGAAGCTGCATTAACGGCCACTTTCATTCTGAATAGAGTGCCATATGCAACTTCGGACGTAACTCCTCATGAACTCTGGTTCAAAGTCAGACCCAACTTGAATGTCATTCGAGTGTGGGGGTGTCTGGCGTATGTGAAGCTTCCAGATCTGAAGATTCAGAAGCTGGGGACAAGGACTACGAAGGCTATCTTCTTGGGGTATGCCGAGAAGAGTGATGCTCGGAGATTTCTTGATATTGAATCAAATCATATTATCGAATCTCCCGATGCTGAATACTTTGAAGACAAGTTCGCAAAAGACAAAAACATTATTCTTTCGGACATTCCGGAAAATGATGTAGGTACTAATGAGACTGAAATCTCATACGAGCCAGTAGTCCAAGAAGAAGCTGTTGTTGATGAAACAACTCTTGCACCAGAACTCGCCGAGCCGTCAGCTAAGCGAGCGAGGAGACCGAAAGATTTTGGAGATGACTTTGTCACCTATCATGTGGAAGCAGATCCGCTTACCTATGATGAGGCGATGAAGACCAGAGATGCTATCTTCTGGAAGGAGGCAGTGAATGATGAGTTTGACTCTATCACCTCCAATAACACATGGGTGTTGGTAGATCTACCTGAAGGAGAAAAGCCCATCGGATGTAAATGGATCTTCAAGAAGAAGATGAAGGCAGATGGAACTATTGACAAGTTCAAGGTCAGGCTGGTAGCCAAGGGATTTTCTCAGAAACAGGGGATAGACTACTTTGACACGTACGCTCCAGTAGCTCGGATGACCACCATCAGGATGTTAATCGCTCTAGCAACTATACATAAGTTGGTGATACATCAGATGGATGTAAAGACCGCATTCCTGAATGGGGAGCTGACCGAAGAGATTTACATGCAACAGCCAGATGGATTTGTCGTCAAAGGTCTTGAAGACAAAGTCTGCAAGTTGGTGAAATCATTGTATGGTTTGAAGCAAGCTCCCAAGATGTGGCATGAGAAGTTTGACAAAGTTATTAAGTCAAACGGCTACAGAGTCAGCGAGACGGACAAATGTGTTTACACAAAGTTTGCTGATGGAAGAGGAGTCATCGTTTGTCTGTACGTGGACGACATGCTAATCCTAGGTACGGATATAGGCTGTGTCACAGAGACAAAGAAGTTTCTCTCAACCAAGTTCAGTATGAAGGACTTGGGGGATGCAGATGTCATCTTGGGCATTAAGATCATCCGGACAGACACTGGAGTAGCGCTGTCACAATCTCACTACATTGAGAAGATGCTCACACGCTATGGGTATAAGGATCTTCCAGGGATCGATACGCCATACAGGTGTGATCAGAAGCTGAAGCCAAATTCAAGGGAAAGCGTCAGGCAGCTGGAGTATTCTAGCGTTATCGGAAGTTTGATGTACGCAACCACTGCCACAAGGCCGGACATAGCTTTCGCCGTGGGAATGCTGAGTCGGTTCACAAGCAACCCAGGGATTGAGCACTGGAAAGCTGTGAAGCGGGTGATGAGATATCTCAAGAAAACTCAGACATATGCACTGCACTACAACGGGTATCCGACAGTAGTGGAAGGCTTCAGTGATGCTAGCTGGTGTTCAGAGGTGGAAAGCGAGAGATCCACAGGTAGATATGTCTTTTCTTTGGGTGGAGCTGCTATATCGTGGAAGTCGAAGAAGCAGACTATACTCTCTCGTTCCTCCATGGAATCTGAATTCTATGCACTTGAAACTGCAGCAGATGAAGCAGAATGGCTTCGGGAGCTCATGTATGATCTTCCAGTGGTTGGGGCTCAGATACCGGCGATACCGATATACTGTGACAACCAGGCGACTGCGGCTGTGGCATCAAATGACCTCTTCAACGGGAAGAAGAGGACTGTGCGGTTGAAGCACAGGGCAGTACACGATCTTATCAAAAGAGGTGTAATTGCAGTGGTTGATGTTCGGAGTCAGGAGAACCTGGCAGATCCGTTCACAAAGGGCCTCAAGCGCCAGTTGGTCGATGACACAGCTTGTAAAATGGGCTTGAAGGCATTCTGATAGTGTGTCTTTGTAATCCTACCATAAAGTTTTATGCTATTAGTTCAAAGAGAAATCTACTAGGCATCTAACTTTTGGTTCAAAGGAGGATCACTGACTGGGAAACTATCAGGTAACAGTGGGTACTTGTTCTCTGGAACATGGAAGGGATACGGACCCATAACCACTGTTGTCTACTATGTATTTTTCTGCGGAAAAACAAATCCTGTGGAAGGTTGGCTTAAACTCCTTAATGAGTTCTCAGGCAGAGTGAATGTCTGGTGTGCTTTACAGGAAGCACGGTAGAGCAGCACTACAAGGAGTGAAACTCCATGCTACAGTGGAATGACTCCACCATGAGGTTCCCAGGTAGGGGTAATGCCTCGGCTTTGTAAGCCAAGTTATAGCGGCGTAGCACCGCAAATAGGCAGGTAGCCTAATGCTGTATGACGTAATTAAAGAGTTGTAGACAGCACTACAAAGGGGAGGATGGCCCCATGTTACAGTGGCACGACACCACGATGAGGTACCCAGGTAGGGGTAAAGCCTCGGCATTGCAAGCCATGTCGTTGCGGCGTAACACCGCAAGGAAGCCTTAGGCTTCATGCTGGGTAGTTTGGCACTACAAAGAGGCTTGTGACCTCATGCTACAGTAGTATGACACTACGATGAGGTTCCCAGGTAGGGGTAATGCCTCGGCTTCAGGCCATGTCATAGCGGCGTAGCACCGCAAGGAAGCGCAAGGCTTCATGCCATATCTCTTTAATAAAGAACTCACCTATAGTGTATGAAAAGAGATATCAGGCCGTCTCTTGAGGGTAAACTTGTAGACGCCCAAAATTATACACTGAAACCAGGCTGGCACAGGGCCTTTAATGTGCAGCCAGAAGCACACGTAACTACACTTTGTGAGTGGGAAGAATTACAATTGTGGTGCAGAATTCAAGGCGTAGTCCATTCTTGTATCACATTGTTATTTAACCCAAGCGGGAAGATTCAAGTCGTCAGCGACATCTATCCTAATGCAAAATGGACAGTTACTGTGGGGAACGCTCAACCCTGGACACATATATATGTTGTGATATGTGGGGGATTGTTGGTGCTTTATTTACATGGAGAGAGCTTGCTCTCAACATGCCTTGTAAAATTTTAGTCCCATATTGGAAAAGCACCATGAGTTATCTCAACATATATACTTGGGTGTGTTGTTGAGAGATGCACATGGGGTGGTGACCCTAAGGAGGGAACCATGTGGGTGATTTTACTAGGAGGTAAGAATAAGGCTCCAAGGATTAAGCATTAATAATGCTTTTGTCATTCTCTTGGATTAATTCCACTTGGAGCTAAGCCCCAAAGGGGCTTAGCGACTCGGACTCGGACTCGGACTCGGACTCGGACTCGGACTCGGACTCGGGCTCATGGGCTCATGAGGCATAATGTGGCATTTTGTTGGCGCACTTTGCACTTAGCACGTCAGCAGTCATGCGGTCTTTATGCGGATCATATGCGGCCAAGCGGTCTTATGCGGCATGCGGCTCATATGCGGCCTCATGCGGCTCATGCGGCCATGCGGCCATGCGGTTGATGCGGTTCATGCGGCCCTACGGCTCATGCGGCTCATGCGGTCCATGCGGTCCATGCGGCTCATGCGGTCCATGCGGTCCATGCGGCTCATGCGGTCCATGCGGCTCATGCGGTTTATGCGGTCCATGCGGCTCATGCGGCACATGCGGTCCATGCGGCCCAAGCGGTCCATGCGGCCAGGCTGCTGCTGCTGCTGCCGCATGGAGGGCTACGCTGACTGTGCAGATTTTAAATCGGTTATGGAAAGGGTGAATCAATGCGATTAATTCAGATCCTATCTTTGTGGGATTTGAATTAATTTCGTTACTATATTTGTAGGATTTGAATTAATTCAGTTCCTATCTTTGTGGGATTAGAATTAATTTGTTGCTATCTTTTTGTGATTTGATTCAATCTTTCCATAACTGATGAGGCGGCTAGGGTTTCCCCCCTCTCTCTATAAATACTCTCTTCTGGCCTCCTTTGTGAGTACCACGAAAATACAAGTCAGAAAAGGAGAAAGAGAGAGAGAGTTGCTGTCGCTATTGCAAGTCCATCCGAGGAGTCAGAACAGAGGTGACATCGAGCGTTCCACAAGTTCTTCAAACTTGCTGGTTCCTGGAAGCAGATCGTGTGGGGCGAATCTTGCTTTGAGCAACGGTGTTTTGACACCCCAGCATTGTTCTTCTTCTTCTCATCTCTCTAGATTATTGTAACTTGTTCTGTCCCAATTGCAACACGTTTGCAAGAAAGAACAAGAGATCTTCGCTTTGCTATTTTTCTCCTTCATATTGTAATTTGGCTATTTAGTTTTATTCGTAGATCTTGAGTTTGATCATCACAAAGTTTTGTGTGACATCTCAGATCTCGATTGCATTAGTTTTCATCTTTGATCAAGCCCCCGGGACTAACAATCTCAAAGCAAGATCCGTATAGATGGAAAACATTAATGCTTCGCTCCTCCAATCGGACTTTTGCAAGTTGGAAAAGTTCGATGGAGAGCACTATCAAGTCTGGAAGAGAAAGGTGTACCTAACTCTTCAACTGAAAGACGTTGATCATGTTCTGTTGGAGGAAGAACCCTCTGTTCTAGACACTGGATCTACTGCCGCCATCAATGCGGCTACCAAACTCCAGGCCAAGTGGAGAAGGGAAAATAGCATCTGCAAGCTTCTCATCCTGAATGCTATGGAGGACTCTCTGGCAGAATCCTACTCAAAGAAGGAACTTGCCAGAGACATATGGGAGTCTGTGGAAAATCTGTATGAAGAAGATAAGAATAGGAGCAAAATATTTATGGTTGAAAAATATCACAAATTGCTCTTTGAGGACGAAAAGTCCATGCTGCCACAGGTGAAGGAATTTCTGAAGCTGCGTCAGAAACTGGAAGACGAAGAGATGCCCCTTCCCGACAAGTTTGTCGTCGGAGGGATCGTCTCAAAACTTCCTGCTGGATGGAGTACCTTCTATGCAAGGATGCACAGAAAGAAGCTAGACATTAGCTTGGGAGATCTACTTCAAGAGATCCATGTTGAGGACGAGATGCGTTCTCAACAGAAGGTGGACACTCTGTCCAAACAGTTGGCTAAAGCCAATCTTGTGCAGACGAGAGATTCCAAGGGAAAGCAGGCGGCTTCTCATCCCAAGAAGAAGGACTTCACTAATCTGAAAGTGAAGGGTCCTTCATTCAAGCAACAGAAGACTAAGTCCCACGTGACTTGTTACAATTGTGGCAAGAAAGGCCACTACAAGAGTGAATGCAGATCTAAGCCTAAACAATCAGAGAAAGGTGAGCCTAATAAGGTTTCATTGGTTTCTAACATTGTTGCTATGATCGGACAGGTCACAACTGTGGGGGTTGACTCTGACTGGTGGATAGACACTGGTGCGACTTGCCATGTCTGTTCTGACAAGGAATGGTTCGTCACATACCAGCCGACATCTGAGAAAGTTGTCATGGCGAACCAGGCCCAAGCTGAAGTACTGGGGATTGGGACTGTGGAGCTGAAACTCACTTCTGGGAACACTCTGACGCTTCAAGGAGTGAAGCATGTTCCTGCGATTGCCAAGAACCTAATCTCTGGGAGCCTGCTCTGCAACGCAGGCTTGAGGATGGACATCAACGCTGGTCAGATGGTTATGTCCAAGAAAGGAACATACTTCGGGAAGGCTTATCAAACCGAAGGAATGTTTAAAATTCAGCTTGTCAACCAGTTTGATGACATTAATGCAGTTGCATTTTCTGATTATTCTCTTGAGTTGTGGCATAATAGACTAGGACATGTTCATAGTAAAAGAATCAACAAAATGTCTAGTCTAGGACTTATCTCCAAATGTGGAGGTAAGGTGGAGAAGTGTGAAGTGTGTGCTCAGACGAAGATCACAAGGAAACCCTTTCATCGGGTCAATCGAAGCACAGATCTTCTGGAGTTGGTGCACTCCGATATCTGTGACTTCAAACATTTCTCCACGAAGGCCGGGATGAAGTATTTTATAACCTTCATCGACGACTTCTCAAAATACGCGTTCGTCTACTTGCTCAAGTCCAAAGACGAAGCTTTCGAGAAGTTCAGAGAGTTCAGGGCCGAGGCTGAACGGCAGACTGGACAACAACTCAAGAGGCTGAGAAGTGATCGAGGTGGGGAGTACAGGTCTCATGAATTCGATCGTTCTGCAAAGAACATGGAATCATATGCGAGACTACTGCTCCATATTCTCCTCAATCCAACGGAAGTAGCAGAGAGGAAGAACCGAACATTAACAGAAATGATGAATTCTATGCTGCTCACTGCAGGTCTTCCAAAATGCTACTGGGGAGAAGCTGCATTAACGGCCACTTTCATTCTGAATAGAGTGCCATATGCAACTTCGGACGTAACTCCTCATGAACTCTGGTTCAAAGTCAGACCCAACTTGAATGTCATTCGAGTGTGGGGGTATCTGGCGTATTGGAAGCTTCCAGATCTGAAGATTCAGAAGCTGGGGACAAGGACTACGAAGGCTATCTTCTTGGGGTATGCCGAGAAGAGTGATGCTCGGAGATTTCTTGATATTGAATCAAATCATATTATCGAATCTCGCGATGCTGAATACTTTGAAGACAAGTTCGCAAAAGACAAAAATATTATTCTTTCGGACATTCCGGAAAATGATGTAGGTACTAATGAGACTGAAATCTCATACGAGCCAGTAGTCCAAGAAGAAGCTGTTGTTGATGAAACAACTCTTGCACCAGAACTCGCCGAGCCGTCAGCTAAGCGAGCGAGGAGACCGAAAGATTTCGGAGATGACTTTGTCACCTATCATGTGGAAGCAGATCCGCTTACCTATGATGAGGCGATGAAGACCAGAGATGCTATCTTCTGGAAGGAGACAGTGAATGACGAGTTTGACTCTATCACCTCCAATAACACATGGGTGTTGGTAGATCTACCTGAAGGAGAAAAGCCCATCGGATGTAAATGGATCTTCAAGAAGAAGATGAAGGCAGATGGAACTATTGACAAGTTCAAGGCCAGGCTGGTAGCCAAGGGATTTTCTCAGAAACAGGGGATAGACTACTTTGACACGTACGCTCCAGTAGCTCGGATGACCACCATCAGGATGTTAATCGCTCTAGCAACTATACATAAGTTGGTGATACATCAGATGGATATAAAGACCGCATTCCTGAATGGGGAGCTGACCGAAGAGATTTACATGCAACAGCCAGATGGATTTGTCGTCAAAGGTCTTGAAGACAAAGTCTGCAAGTTGGTGAAATCATTGTATGGTTTGAAGCAAGCTCCCAAGATGTGGCATGAGAAGTTTGACAAAGTTATTAAGTCAAACGACTACAGAGTCAGCGAGACGGACAAATGTGTTTACACAAAGTTTGCTGATGGAAGAGGAGTCATCGTTTGTCTGTACGTGGACGACATGCTAATCCTAGGTACGGATATAGGCTGTGTCACAGAGACAAAGAAGTTTCTCTCAACCAAGTTCAGTATGAAGGACTTGGGGGATGCAGATGTCATCTTGGGCATTAAGATCATCCGGACAGACACTGGAGTAGCGCTGTCACAATCTCACTACATTGAGAAGATACTCACACGCTATGGGTATAAGGATCTTCCAGGGATCGATACGCCATACAGGTGTGATCAGAAGCTGAAGCCAAATTCAAGGGAAAGCGTCAGGCAGCTGGAGTATTCTAGCGTTATCGGAAGTTTGATGTACGCAACCACTGCCACAAGGCCTGACATAGCTTTCGCCGTGGGAATGCTGAGTCGGTTCACAAGCAACCCAGGGGTTGAGCACTGGAAAGCTGTGAAGCGGGTGATGAGATATCTCAAGAAAACTCAGACATATGCACTGCACTACAACGGGTATCCGACAGTAGTGGAAGGCTTCAGTGATGCTAGCTGGTGTTCAGAGGTGAAAAGCGAGAGATCCACAGGTGCATATGTCTTTTCTTTGGGTGGAGCTGCTATATCGTGGAAGTCGAAGAAGCAGACTATACTCTCTCGTTCCTCCATGGAATCTGAATTCTATGCACTTGAAACTGCAGCAGATGAAGCAGAATGGCTTCGGGAGCTCATGTATAATCTTCCAGTGGTTGGGGCTCAGATACCGGCGATACCGATATACTGTGACAACCAGGCGACTGCGGCGGTGGCATCAAATGACCTCTTCAACGGGAAGAAGAGGACTGTGCGGTTGAAGCACAGGGCAGTACACGATCTTATCAAAAGAGGTGTAATTGCAGTGGTTGATGTTCGGAGTCAGGAGAACCTGGCAGATCCGTTCACAAAGGGCCTCAAGCGCCAGTTGGTCGATGACACAGCTTGTAAAATGGGCTTGAAGGCATTCTGATAGTGTGTCTTTGTAATCCTACCATAAAGTTTTATGCTATTAGTTCAAAGAGAAATCTACTAGGCATCTAACTTTTGGTTCAAAGGAGGATCACTGACTGGGAAACTATCAGGTAACAGTGGGTACTTGTTCTCTGGAACATGGAAGGGATACGGACCCATAACCACTGTTGTCTACTATGTATTTTCTGCGGAAAAATAAATCCTGTGGAAGGTTGGCTTAAACTCCTTAATGAGTTCTCAGGCAGAGTGAATGTCTGGTGTGCTTTACAGGAAGCACGGTAGAGCAGCACTACAAGGAGTGAAACTCCATGCTACAGTGGGATGACTCCACCATGAGGTTCCCAGGTAGGGGTAATGCCTCGACTTTGCAAGCCAAGTCATAGCGGCGTAGCACCGCAAGGAAGCGCAAGGCTTCATGCCATATCTCTTTAATAAAGAACTCACCTATAGTGTATGAAAAGAGATATCAGGCCGTCTCTTGAGGGTAAACTTGTAGACGCCCAAAATTATACACTGAAACCAGGCTGGCACAGGGCCTTTAATGTGCAGCCAGAAGCACACGTAACTACACTTTGTGAGTGGGAAGAATTACAATTGTGGTACAGAATTCAAGGCGTAGTCCATTCTTGTATCACATTGTTATTTAACCCATGCGGGAAGATTCAAGTCGTCAACGACATCTATCCTAATACAAAATGGACAGTTACTGTGGGGAACGCTCAACCCTGGACACATATATATGTTGTGATATGTGGGGGATTGTTGGTGCTTTATTTACATGGAGAGAGCTTGCTCTCAACATGCCTTGTAAAATTTTAGTCCCACATTGGAAAAGCACCATGAGTTATCTCAACATATATACTTGGGTGTGTTGTTGAGAGATGCACATGGGGTGGTGACCCTAAGGAGGGAACCATGTGGGTGATTTTACTAGGAGGTAAGAATAAGGCTCCAAGGATTAAGCATTAATGCTTTTGTCATTCTCTTGGATTAATTCCACTTGGAGCTAAGCCCCAAAGGGGCTTAGCGACTCGGACTCGGGCTCATGAGGCGTAATGTGGCGTTTTGTTGGCGCACTTTGCACTTAGCACGTCAGCAGTCATGCGGTCTTTATGCGGCTCATATGCGGCCATGCGGTCTTATGCGGCATGCGGCTCATATGCGGCCTCATGCGGCTCATGCGGCCATGCGGCCATGCGGTTCATGCAGTTCATGCGGCTCATGCGGCTCATGCGGTCCATGCGGTCCATGCGGCTCATGCGGTCCATGCGGCTCATGCGGTTCATGCGGTCCATGCGGCTCATGCGGCACATGCGGTCCATGCGGCCCAAGCGGTCCATGCGGCCAGGCTGCTGCTGCTGCTGTCGCATGGAGGGCTACGCTGACTGTGCAGATTTCAAATCGGTTATGGAAAGGGTGAATCAATGCGATTAATTCAGATCATATCTTTGTGGGATTTGAATTAATTTCGTTACTATATTTGTGGGATTTGAATTAATTCAGTTCCTATTTTTGTGGGATTAGAATTAATTCGTTGCTATCTTTTTGTGATTTGATTCAATCTTTTCATAACTGATGAGGCGGCTAGGGTTTTCCCCCTCTCTCTATAAATACTCTCTTCTGGCCTCCTTTGTGAGTACCACGAAAATACAAGTCAGAAAAGGAGAAAGAGAGAGAGAGTTGCTGCCGCCATTGCAAGTCCATCCGAGGAGTCAGAACAGAGGTGACATCGAGCGTTCCACAAGTTCTTCAAACTTGCTGGTTCCTGGAAGCAGATCGTGTGGGGCGAATCTTGCTTTGAGCAACGGTGTTTTGACACCCCAGCATTGTTCTTCTTCTTCTCATCTCTCTAGATTATTGTAACTTGTTTTGTCCCAATTGCAACACGTTTGCAAGGAAGAACAAGAGATCTTCTCTTTGCTATTTTTCTCCTTCATATTGTAATTTGGCTATTTAGTTTTATTCGTAGATCTTGAGTTTGATCATCACAAAGTTTTGTGTGACATCTCAGATCTCGATTGCATTAGTTTTCATCTTTGATCAAGCCCCCGGGACTAACAATATATTATAGCGCTATGATTATCCTGAAGTTAAATTACGTGAACGTGGTGAGTGGCGATCATCATGGGAGTTGTCTGCAGCCCAAAAGGCCATGATAGCGTCGTTTGGAAAAAAATAAAAGTCCACGTAAAACGTCCTTCCTAAGGACGTTTTCATCTGACGTGGACTTCTCCGTTTAGCTGCCGTCAGTAGAAGCAGCTTAAAAAAAAAAAAATTAAAAAAACAAAACGTCCATCATGCTTCACATAAAATTTTGTGAAAATATGTGTTTTCTATATAATATATAATAATATTTATGCTTCAGATGAAAATTTCCGTATGTCCTAACATGAATCTTGTGGTATTGTGCGTCTTTTTATAAAATGAAGGACAAATGAAAAGATAGTCTATGGCATGAGACTTCGAGTGACAATCTTGATCACTTAAAACTTGTAAATCAAAAGATCAATGACAGAAAGAGAAAGTATGGTTTATATATATGTGTGTGTCGATCAGCCGTGCAAATGAAATACTAAAGTTAAAAAATATATATATATATTGAGGTATTGCTACATCTACATCAAGGTGATGTGTGAAGGAAATAATAGGATGAGTAGATGTCAATAAGATGATGTGTGTAGGAAATTGTGGGATGAGTACTATGTCAATGTGGGCAAAACTAAGATGATGTGACAAACAAGACGAAGGAAATCATTCATCATAGACTTTATTATACTTTGTGTGGTCAATAAAGATGCCTATATGTCTATTCTCAGTCTCAGCCCATTTCTTTAAATCCAGCCCTGAGCTTTATGCACAAAATACTTTTCCAATTCTTTTCATCCACCATTTGAAAGTAAGATACTCTTCTATAGATAGGACAAAAAAAAGCCATTCCATTATTAGTACTTTTCCCACACACTTCATCAGAATATATAAATTTCAAAGTCATGATCCAAATTAACTAATAATATATATATTTAAAAAAAAAAAAAAAGAACAAGTTCTTTTTGGTGCGAAGAATACAAATATGCTTCTGAGGGCTATCCAAGAATTTTATGTCCTTTCAAAACAACTTTGAGTTTTTTCAATGGCCATCTAGGAGTAATCCAAGAAATTCACACCCTTTCGAAGTATATTTTTAAATTTTTTTAAAGAATGATTTAGCGGTCGCAAAAATAGTTGATAGCCACCAAAATAATTTCTTATTTCCTCTAGGAAAAAAAAAATCCCCTAAATTGAAAACATATCACTTATATAGTTATATAAGTTCTATCATTTCTTTACTGTAAGTGGCTAATTTTTAATACAATAAATGTTGCAATATTTACCCTAATTACTGTAGGATATAGTACAATAAATGGGTTTCACAACCAAACATCTCCTAACTATATTATTTATATTGAAATATTGTTATCAATCATCTAGGTTTACATATTGTTACGATTATTTTGAAATTACACCCCTTAACCCTCACGATATATATATATATATATATATATATATTTGAAGCAATGGGTACTTGTGTATATATATATATATATATATATATATATATATATATATATATATATATATATATATATATATATATATTTGAAGCAATGGGTACTTGTGACGAATTCGCCTCCACTGAGGTTCGAACTCCCGACCACTTGGACCGCATGCATCTCTCTTAATATGACTTTTTTCTTTAGGTGCACCGAATAACCTTTTCTATTCAAAGATTGTAGTCACTATTTTTAAAAAAAGTGTAAATAAATGGCTTGAAATGAGAAAGAGGGAAAGGGAAAGGAAATAAAACTGTCCTTTTGAGTTCCCCACAATGAAGGTGGGGCTTAAAAAAGTCCTTCACAGAGATTACTTTGTTCTAGTTGAACCCCACACCAAGAAGGACCACCAATCCTTGAAACTGGTCATGTTCAGGTTCAAAAGGCCCATCATTGAGTAGAACTTGAGACCAAAATGTGTTATGTACATTTTTTTTTATGTTCTATGTAAAAACCACCAATTACGAATATATGCAACTTTTGGACGACCCAATGTGAGCCACTACTTGAATGGATTAGATTGGACACTGAAACCAACATTGTTGGCTCATTATAAAATGAGATAACATGGTGTGTACTTAAAAGAGGGTTCCAAATAAACAAGATAATATATATTATTGTGCAGAGAGGTTTTTGGATCTAGTGGTCAGCAATGAAAACAAAAAAGATTTTTGATCTAGTGGTCAGTAGATGAGACAGCGCGTATTTTGGCTAGATAAATTCGTTCTCATAGAAAAGTTGATTATTTTATCCAACTATGGTAGAAATAAAAATAAAAAAATTATTGAAAATATTCTCGTCATGTGATGATCTAGTATCGTTATCACAGAAACGTGAAAATTTTCTTCCAATTATGATGGAAGTTAAAACATTATTAAAAATATTCCCGTCGTGATATGATCTAGTATGTGGTATAATTGAGACTATTTACGTATCTAAATAAAAGACAATTCAATATTTGGGAGGGTAAGTGTGATCTCAAGCATGACCTTTAGGTCTGGTTTAATTCGCGGAATCACGGATTTGGAAAAGGAAAGTCATTTCTTTTTTGTGTTTGGATGCCAAAGAAAATAAACAAGAAAGAAAATTGATCACCAAATAAGAGAAAATATATGAGGGAAAATGATTCCCCTATTCGCCTTATGTTTTCACTTTTTCACCCTTAATTATTCACTTTTTTTTTCCAATTTTTCGGATCTTTCGAAACATAGGAAAGAAAAATTGATAGGAATTACAATTTTCCAAGGAAAGAAAAAGAGCGAAAAATTGATTTTTTTTTTTTATTTTTCTTTCCTTTCCTTTTCGCGAACCAAACGAGGCCTTATACCTAATAACGTTTAGATGTGTTGTCAACGTTTCAGATCAATTCTTATAACGTTGTGTTAACGGGAGGCCATCCATATGCGCCAACACGTAAGCAAGTTAAAAAATATACACAATTACTGGAGGGCATTTACAAATTTATAGGTAAAGAGTTAAGAATTTCATTGGAAATCATAATTCAATTAAGAATTATTTTGTATAAGATTATCAGGTTTAGATCTAATTAGACTTTTGTTACTGTTACTGTGTATGTTCGTTTTAGACTTTAAATAATCAAATTTTGTTAGTGAGACATTTAATGATGACGTTGAGTTTTCAGTGACGTAATGAATCTTTAATAACGAATGTTTGTTACCAAAATATATCACTAAAAAAGACTTGAGTATCAAAAGTTTAAAACGAATAAATTTAATAACAAAAATATAATTAAATTATAAACATGATACTTTTATATAAAATATTTCTTGACTGAACTCCCAAATAATGCCCAAAACACTGAAATTGAACCCAAAATGCGTATTGGATGAATAATTGAAGAATCGTGCAACCCACACCATGCATGTTGTGGTGGTGTCATATGATCACACAAATTATTTCAAAAAATATTCCAAAATATGGAGGATAGGTCACCTCCCTACGGTGAACTCAACAGGACCCATCCTTATTTTTTCCCACACAAGCCAAGCCAATGATTGGTGGATGGAGGGCTTGAAATTGAAATTTTGTCCCCCAAATGCTCTTTTTTCTACTCAGTGAGTCAGTGAAGTATTTAAAAGAGGAAGAGGAAGGTGACCTTATCAAAATCATATTTTAATTGTAGTGAAGACCGACTCCAATTGGTAGGTGGGCTTTTAAGCCTGGGAATAAAAGTATAAAACCAGTAGCTATCATCTATTCCTGTGTCAGTGAGAAAAGGAAAATCCTAGAAAACTATAACTTTGTTATACCCGCAATCAAATAATTACGATTCTCTTACAACTGCTACGGGTCCGTCACATATCGGATTTCAATTAGAGAATAGAGAAAAGTGGTAAAATCAGATGGAGCCCATATAACAAGGGGTGAGAGGGAAGGAGAAATCCGATGGGACCCATTTGTAAGGAATAGAAGAGAGAGGTTGTAAGTATTTGGTTGTAGACTTGACATTTTTTAGAAAACTAAGCCAAGATTAAGAATTGTCCCATCTTGTGCTATCATATATTAGTTATATATATTTTATTATGGCTAAATTATAACTTAATACCTTCAACTATTCAAGTTTTTCAATTTGATATTCCCAACTTTAATACACACCAATTTAATATTCTCCATCAAGTAATATTTTTAATTTTGTACCCTCCGTCACTCCACAGTTAAATCTTTCGCTAAAAGAAAAAAAAATTCCATAAACTACTCCCACCTCCACCCAGTTGCGCCTTCTCCTCCCCCCCCCCCCCCCCCCCCCCCCCCCCTTGCCCCTCCCCGACGACAACAACGCCCACCCCCGGCCCGCCGTGCCACCCTCTCCGTGCTACCCTCTTCGCCCCCCGAGACCTCGTCGTCCCCCCCCCCTCCCCACCCTCGTCGCCACGTCGTTGCCCACCCGCGATCTCGCCACACTCCCCATCCCGTGACCTCGCCGCGCTCCCCACCTCGCGACCTCGCCACCCGCCCCCTGCCCTAGCAGCGGGCTCCCGCTGTAGCTGTCGTAGCTAGCTGTTGCTGTGCGTGACCAGCCGGCGACCTCGCCGTGGGCCCCCGCCCACCCCCCTACCGCTTCCACACCCCTCCCCCCCCTCCCCCCCCCCCCCCCCCCCCCCCCCCCGCCGCCCGCGCGGCTGCCACTGCTCTCTGTTGTTGTGCGCCTCCCGTCCCTGTCGCGAATCCTGCACCCCCTGCCCTCCCCATGCACTCCTCGTCGCGGCTGTCGTTGCTGTTGTGTGCCCCCCTTCTGGTGTCGGAGAAAGAGGGAGGAGGGGACTGTCGGAGAAGGGAGGGAGGGAAGAATAATTTGGTCATTTTATATTTTAGTTAACACTGTTAAGATAAAGAGTATTAAGTTGATGCCTATCAAAGATGAAGGTATCAAGCTGAAAAATATAAATAGTTGAAGGTCTGAAGTTGCAATTTAGTCTTTTATTATTCATGTCTCAGCTCTCCTTGGAGATTGTGTGTGCTGTATAATACATAGATTGTCCGGTACGTCGAACACTTAAAACTAAAATATATTCTAAAATAATATTTTAATAAATTAATTGTATGATAGGCTAACTTTTCTTTCCCTAACATAGAGAAGAACAGAAACTGATGCTACCATACGACTTGTAGCTACTATTTATTTTTTCAAAAATAAGAGTAGAAATCGATGTTAGCAAAACAAATTTTTGTGCTACTATAAAAAATTAAAATGAAACAAAACATAACATAATATAGCGAATATGATATAATAAGTTGTACAGAACCTTTAGTATTTTAAAAGTTTTCACGATGTCAAAATTTGAAACTTTTCCCCTTCTTATAATGGAGTGTTCAGCACACTAGACATTTTTCTATCTTGTTGGTACATGATATATTTTCATGTTATCTAATGTGTGGAGACGCCTCTCCTAATCTGAGTTGCTTCACACACCAGATAGATAGCATTTTGGGGCCAGAAAAACAAAATGATTTGGCTTAATTTTAATTTAATACCTCCAACTATTTCAGTTTTTTAACGTGATAACGTAAACTTTTTTATTCGACAACTTGATACCATCAACTATTAAATATTTTTAAGAGTTATTTGTATTTACTCCCCCAATTGCTAATCTTATTTCTAGTTCCCTCCTCCCTCCCCCATTTTATTTTAATTAGTGTAACCCCCCAATCCTTTGGTAAAGTGCAAACAAATCCTCTTAGATTTTTATTTTTGCATTTGAAGACCCTTTGTTTAAAAAAAAAAATCTCACATTTTAATTTTTGTTCAGTTTGCATCCCTGTCGTTAGAAGTCGTTAAAATACGTCTAAAATATGATTTTAACCCCTCCCCTCACTCTCTCCCTCCTCTCTCTCCGGTGGTGGAGGGCTTGTCAAACTGAACCGAATTAAATCGGTTCGATTTTCGGTTTATTCGGTTTATTTCATTTTGTTGGTTTATTTGCACATTTTTTTTAAATATATAGAGTACTTAAATATACCTAAATTTATTTAGTATATACTATATATATTTATTTAGTATATACCCCCCCCCCCCTCTCTCTCTCTCTCTCTCTCTCTCTCTCTTTCTATATATATATATATATATATATATATATATATATATATATATATATATATATATATATATATTCAGTTTTCGGTTTTGGACCGAAATCGAATAATTTTTTTTAGTATTTTCAAAACCAAAACGAACCGATTTTTTTTTTAAATCGAACCGAATCTCTTATTCGGTTCGGTTCGATTTTTGGTCCAAAATCGAATAATGCTCACCCTTAGGTAGGGCTGGCGATGGGTAGGGTAGGGTAGGGTAAGGGCAGGAAGAGGGCAGGGTAGGGTAGAGTAGGGTATTGACCTTTTTTTGATACCCTAGGATAGTCATGAGGGTAGGGTAGGGTAGCCCTCTTCCAAAAAACCAATACCGATTACCCGTCCTTGCCCTTTACCCTCACAGGGTAGCTGAGGGTCAGGGTAGGGAGGGTAAGGGTATTACCCTTGCCATTTTATTTTTTTAACTTTGAAAATCAATTTTTTTGCTAGTAAACAGGGGGGGAATATTTTTCTTTCCATTTATTTTTTTCAGATTTTGACAGCATTCAAAAATTATAACAACTTAACAAGAAATAACAGGGAGAATATTTTTTTTTACTAAAGGCGCTGAACCCAGTTATATAGTAGAACCTGGGCTGCCTACATACCCAAGGAGGGGGCTAGACCTGACTCCTTTGGATCAAGCACCATGTAGTTCTCCTAATCCTAAGTACTAATTACAAAAAACTACAAGTAGTAGTAATACTATGGCAGTGGGACTATACAAAATTACAAAGCGGGTTGGGAGAAGGGTAGGGTCGAGGGTTTTAAAGGGTTAGGGTTAACGGGTAGTGGATAGGGTAGTGATTCAGGGTAGGGTAGGGTTACAGGAGAGAGGGTAGGGCGGGTAGGGCGGGTACCCGGGTAATTGTACTAGGGTAACAGAATAAAACCCTTACCCTACCCTAATTCCAAGAGGGTAAGGGTAGGGCATGCCCTCGAAGGGTAGAGGGTACCCGTGGGCACCTGAGGGTACAGGGTACCCGGCTAGGGTAGAGGTATAAGGGCAAAATCGCCACCCCTACCCTTAGTCGAGCATGGCCGGCCAGCGGAGGGAGGAGGGGATTAGGTGGGCTGGCCAGCGGAGGAGGGGCGGGTCGAGGACCGGCCAGCGGAGGGAGGAGGGGGGGTCGAAGGGGACCGAATAAGAAAAAATCGAACCGATCGAACCGAGAATCGATTCGATTTAAAAAGATTCAGTTCGATTTCGGTTTTGAAATACTAAATTTTCTTATTCGATTTCGGTTTCAGTCCAAAACCTAAAACCGAATAAAAAATTTAAGTACTATATATATTAACAAAAAGTGCAAATAAACAAAAAAAATGAATAAACCGAATAAACCGAAAATCGAACAGATTTAATTCGGTTCATTGACAAGCCCCCCCCACCGAGAGAGAGAGGGAGAGAGTGAGGGGAGGGGTAAAATCATATTTTTAGACGTATTTTAAACGGCTTCTAACGACATGGATGCAAACTGAACAAAAATTAAATGTGAGATTTTTTTTAAACAAAGGGTCTTCAAATGCAAAAATAAAAATCTAAGAGGGTTTGTTTAAGTACTATATATATATATATATATATATACTATATATATTAACAAAAAAGTGCAAATAAACCAAAAATTGAATAACCTCTCTCCTCTGGTCGGCCCCGCTTGACAAGCCTCCACCACCGGAGAGAGGGGGGAGACCGTGAGGGAGGGGTAAAATCGTATTTTTAAACGTATTTTAAACGGCTGTTAACGACAGGGGTACAAACTGAGCAAAAATAAAAATGTAATTTTTTTTTTTAAACAGGGATCTCCAAATGCAAAAACGCAATCTTAGAGGGTTTCTTTGCACTTTCCGAAGATTGAGGGGGTAATACTAATTAAAATAAAATTTGTGGAGGATAGAGACATGATTACAATTGCGGGGGGGGGGGGG